>SSNR01000685.1:64332-87909 GCA_006937965.1 Callopanchax toddi | reverse complement strand
GGGTGGCCATGCTGGAGTGGAAAATGGAAAAATATTTCAACACATCGAGTGAAAAGACATCTCTAAAAGTTTTTAATCTCTGTAAACTGATCGTCGTGTGTTGACTGAATTTAGGCAAATATTTAAATTAGACCAACTACTAAACAGGACTAAAACTCACATACCTGGAAACTTTTAGAGATGAAAAGTGTAATGGAAAATAGAAAAAGGCTGCTAGATAAACGTGAGAAAAAACAAAAATCTCTTTTTTTTTTTTTTAACTAGATCATTTCTCCTGAACAACCACATGTGCTGTTAATACACAACGACAGAGTATATCTGTAAAAACTTTTTAAAAAAAAGAGCTCAAGAAATGCACAATACCCAATAAACTGTAGATGTAACACTGGTATGCAAGGAGCGTGGTGGCAAAGGAACTGACGCACGTATTATTATTATTGGAACGCATGCACACCCCAGGTAATAATAATTAACTGAACTTGTTAACTTAATGTTAAGCCACACAAGTGTTCAGTAATCTGTTGTAATTAAAGTTCTAACAGTTCATGTGGAAATCAGACAACACTAGGGTGTTTTTCCTTCATTGTGGATTAAATGAAAAGAAGGAAATACACACAGGCAGCGCCTATGTGAACAGGAAGCAGCCACAGTGGCTGGTGAAGAAAAACTTTTTATTTCCACCACTGATGTATTTTATGCTACCGACACCACATTTCACCTCAATATCTGTCAAAGTGACTGAGTTGGAGCCATTTTTATGTTTCTTGAGGTCACCAAGTGGTGGCCATCTTGGGTTGACTCTAAAAATGTATGACTTTTTCTAAAGAAATTAGAATATGGTTTAAAAAAAAGGTCAATATTTTGTGTCAGTCATTTCAGAATATATAATATAGATTCATTACAATGAGGGAGAGCAGTGCCACAGGCTGATCACCTCCGTGCCACGCTGCATCAATGCACCCAGAGTGCATAATTAAAATTCTATTCAGAAGCCTGAGTTTTGTTCAAAATATCCTTTTTTATTGATTTAATTTAATATTCTAATTTTCTGAGACACTGAATTTGACTGAATTTAGTGAATTTTAGACACCCAAATTACAAGAAATAAAAGCTTGAAATATTATGAGCTTCTTTTTCTGAAGCGAGTGTGGAAAAAATATTGAACATTTTCACAATATTCTAATTCCTGGAGATGTAATGTGTGTAACAAATGCATCATGTCGGCAGAGAGCCTGCAGGTGTTTGAGAAACATTTTCAGCACAAACAGTGCAGATGCACGTGTGTGTGTGTGTGTGTGTGTGCATGCATACGTCCTGCAGAGCTTATATGTGTTCAATCAGTCTGTGAGGTTGGCTTCAACTGGAAGGTCATTAGGTCTGACCTGAGGTGTCAACACAGACACACACACACTCGCACGTGCACACACAGACAAAATCCACAGAGTAAGTCATTTACATGTTTCAAGCTGTTGTGTTGAAAGGTGACCTTGTTGTGTTAGCTTCAAACCCCACCGGCTGTGGACTCACACTCACTGTACATCACACTTTGTTCACTTCCTCCCACACAAACAAACACAAAGTGCATTAACGAGCAACGCAGATGGAGGATGTGAAACAATGCAGCCGACAAAGCAGCACCTTAAACACAAACAGTGGACGCGCAGATTTTACTCTGCAACGAAAAACTGCAACTCATGCAAGCAGCCTGGAGCTCAGCAGCAGAGCCTCATCTAAACCCTGTTGTGACAAAATACTTCATAAAAATTTAATTCAAAATGCGACCCTTTAGCTTGGTAGTTTCGTGCTGTACTTTTATCAGTTTGTTCTGAATCGCAACTGGACTCTGATCAAAAGGATTCTGCTGAATAAGATTCAGCCTTTATTGTGAAGCAGACCAGGTTGTACATGTTCTGCATGAGAAAAGATGCTGCAGGTTCATGTGGATTTATTCAACATGCATGATGAAACAAATCAGCGCCATCTAGAGGAGGATCAGTGACAATGCTTTTAATTTGTGCTCTCTTTGAGAGATACATGGATATATGAGCTGCTGTAGGGTTTTTTTTATGAAGGAGTGAATTATTTTTTCTCATGATTGGAGAGTGAAGAATGCAGAGGAAGTGTGAGGGGTCAGGGGTTAAAGGTGAGCATCATAGTTACCTTTCCCATTAGAGGGGGAGGGGCAGTCCTCTTCAGTGACATCATTTCCCTAAAAAGAAAAAAAAAAAACAGTTTCAAACTAAAACTGTCTGACACAACTTGTGAGTGTGTGTGTGTGTGTGTGTGTGTGTGTGTGTGTGTGTGTGTGTGTGTGTGTGTGTGT
This sequence comes from Callopanchax toddi, assembly GCA_006937965.1. Classification (NCBI taxonomy): domain Eukaryota; kingdom Metazoa; phylum Chordata; class Actinopteri; order Cyprinodontiformes; family Nothobranchiidae; genus Callopanchax; species Callopanchax toddi. The sequence continues at coordinate 85,586 of SSNR01000685.1, read as the reverse complement.
GTGTGTGTGTGTGTGTTACCTCTGAATCCTGCTCCTCTACAGCCAGCGAGTAGTTTTGCTCCTTCGTCTCCTTGGAAAACTCCTGAACCAGAAGCAGTTTTAGGATTAGGTTATTTATCGGATCATGACGTCTCCTCCTCCCATCCCTCCACCCTCACCACTTCCTGCTGCGACGGTCCTCGGCTCTCCATGGGGGCGTCCTGGTTCTCCTCCCCCTCCACGTCCGCCCCCTCGTCCCCCACCGGCTCGCCTTCGGCTCCGGCCAGGTAGGACCCTGACATGGAGGACATGGTGTCAGCGCTGATGTGGGAGTGCTGCGAGTGGGACGAGGCCATGGACATGACTGACTGGGCCAGGCTGCTGCTCACCGGGTCTGACGGACAGACGGAGACACACATCACGGTCCGACTCGGGGTTTGGCTGATTTATTCCCGTTTTGGTGGTTTGCCAGCGGATAATTTACTTAATTGAAAAAACTAATCCTCTTTTTAAATACGTCGTATCGAATTGTTAGAGCCTTTTTTCTTTCTAAACTAAAAAAAACTTTTATTTGTTCATTTATTTTTATTAAAGCACCTGAAGCTCTTTGAATTCCACAGCAGATTTCAGACACTGAAGACCGAAATTTTTGATTTCACAATGATTTTAATCTCACATTGAGCACAGACACACAGGTGTGTTAACGAGAGCTTAACTGCTCGTTAGCAGACGAACAAAACAACTGAAAGCAGCCCTCGTTAACACACCTGTGTGTTCCCTGCCTTTCTTCATAAAAAACAAATCTCTGCTGCAAAAATACAAAGATATGAAAACAAAAAATACATTCTTAGTTCAACAGATATGAAATTAAAATGATACAAAACTATTTTGTGGTAATTGCTGTAATTTTACAACTTAATTAAAACAATCTGTTAACTAAATATAGTCAAATAAATCTTAAATTAGGGCTCAATGTTGAAATGCAGCAACACGTTCAGAAACGTTTATGGCTCCTAAACACACGTTGTCAACACATCTACATGTACAGCATACAGTTTTACAAACTGCAGCTTTAAAAGGGATTTTCAGCCATCTTGTTGTGCATCAGTGTCAAAGCTACAAATAATTACTATATTAACTGAACAGAATTGGTTTAGGGAAAGAAGTTTTTGTCTAACGGAACTGAAAGTTTTATAAATTCTCTGATGCACCAGTTCTGGTCGATATCAATAAATGACTCTAATTTAAGCAAAAACTTAACAGTGCTGCTAGTGTGAATTAATGCTTAGAACTGATGACCTCTGAGTTGTAGACTGGCTGATCAGTAACTCTTATATTGGCCAATTCCGACTACCAGCTGATTATTTCTAGCACCTCCACTGTAAACTGCAGTTATGTTATTTACGAGCATAAATACTGTAACTTCTGGGGCATCGAGAGGTCAAATCGAGCAAGAAATGCTTGAAGTTTCTGCTAAAAAAACAAAAAATAATGCTAAACTAACAGTGGTTTAAAGATTTATAAAATAAAATGTTACGATACGCTATGAAATGTGCACTTGAACTAGCCGTTAGCTCTTTAGCCCTGTTGGACATAAACTCTATTTCTCCAAACAGAGGCCATTCAGGAATTTCTCTATATCAGGTAATATAATAAACACAAACACACTTCAGACACACTCCTTTTAAAGGTAGAAATCAGAGTCAGCTGTGTGTGTGTGTGTGTGTGTGTGTGTACCTTCAGGGGAGGTGATGGTGGAGGAGAGCGGGGTACCGGTGCAGGACGACTGGTCGATGGCTCCAGACGAGGAGAGCGTCAGATTCTCGCTGTCTGGAGTTACTCCACACTGCGAGATAAAAAAACAACGTTACACGATCCGACGTTTTAAAAACACAAAATATGAACCCTCCTAAAGCAGCTGGAGATGTACTCTAGGACAGTAAACACACAGACGCACACCTCCTGCTGATCCACAACCAGTTTGTGGCGACAGGCGTCTGATTCGCTGCAGGACTTCTCATCCTCCTCTTCAGGAAGCACAGAGGAATTCTGGGAAAGTGATCTAAAATAAACAGGGTCGCATTAAGTGAATCCTCTGATGTATTCGAGTCAGGTGATGTGGATTTGAATCAAAACAAGAGCCTGAAACCAAGAGGCCGACTCACTTCGACCCGCTCTTCTTCAGTTTGAGCCCCTGACTGGAGTTGGACTGGTCGAGAGGAGAGAGGGACCGGGCCGGCGCCGGGTGGGATTCGCCGCTGTACGGGGGCAGCACCCCGGAGACGTGGCTGGGACCGGAGTGGAGAGGAGGAGGAACCACCGAGGTGGTGCTGAGGGGCCCGTTCAGCGCCTCCAGGAGAGACACCGCCTCATAACCAGGAGGGATGTGCTCCGACGCCTGGAACAAGGAGACGACAGTGGGGAAATCAGTTTCCACTGACTGGAGGTGATCAATAAGCCACACTGATGGGATGTTTGGTGCCTCACCGAGTGTTCCTCCGAGTCTGAAGTCTGGGAAGTGATGACGGGGTTAAAGCTGGTCGGCGTCAGAGGACTGAGCTTCTTCCTCATGGCTCGGATCTGCAGCAAGGCTCTAAATGCTGACGGGACAAAACAAAAACTATAATTAACATTTATTTATTTAAGATTTATAATAAACGGCAGCATCTTTCTCAGCATAAGATGCTCTTAATTTTGTCGTGAAAGCATGTGAGAGATATGCATTTCCTCTGGATGAAATACAATAAAAGTCTGAATTGGAGCATTAAGAAGTCATTCCAGCTGATTTCTTTATAATCCCGAGTGTCTGATCTGAGGAAGAGACTCACGCAGCCTGCAGATGGGGCAGCAGTTGGCCTGGTAGCGCAGCGTGTCGGCGCAGGCGTTACAAAGACACAAGTGTCTGCACGGCAGGATGAGTGTGTCTCGCACGTCAGACAAACACACAACGCACTCCGCACTGTTGTCGCTGATCTCATCATCAGAAACCTGCAGATAAAAGACAAAAGAAAATATGAACTATTTCAGAGTCGAGCCACGAAAAAAGACACTTCAGATGAAAAACACTTTTTCTTAGCTCTACCTTTGATTCCTGACTGTTGTATTTGTTCTCGATCCCATAAATCTCCTGCAGCAGGTAGCTCACTCCATCCACCTGGGAAAAAGAACACTGAAGAATGAAGGCGCAGTCTCAGGGGTCAGGTGTAAAATAATCAAGGGGAAATCAATCTTTTGTATTTAAAAAGTATAAAACAAAAAGCAGGAAGGAAGGGAGGAGAAGAAATAAAAACAGGTATTTTCACCACTTGTTTCTGCTTCAGAGGCTTTACGCAGTAACTCCCATCCATATGCTGCAGAACAAGCAAACATGCATGTATTTATTCATGTCAGGAACTAGTTATAACGTGCATTTTACCCTGTTTTATTCAGTCATGTACCTTTTCAAATGTAGCCAGCAGTATGTGAGAGTGGCCTAAATGTTCTGGAAAAATAAAGATAATTTCAAAAAACAGTGGATGATTTTTGCCTAAATGATGTCAGAGCCATTTCTGGGATTGAACTGAACATCTCACCTTCTCCTTCATCTACGACGGCCTGAACAACCATGGGGAAGACCTCCTTGTCCATGTCAAACAGCAGCTGAGGAGAAAAACACAGTTCTCAGCTTGTAGCAGAGCCTCAAACACGCCGCTTCAGGAGAGCGCGGATACACACCTCGTCGTCGGCCCATTCGCTGAGGTTGACCGTGTGCGAGGGCAGACAGAACTGCTGACACACTCCCCGTTTGAAATGGACCGTCTCCGACTGCAGCGAGCCGTCCTGTGGAAGGTAACTGAAGGGAGGACAAGAAGAAAGGATAAACACGAGGTCAGAATCTCATCAACATCCAGAAACTGACATTTTTTTTAATCAAAAGGGCTTTTAAATAATACTTCTAAGAATAAGGAGTCGAATGTTTCCCTTTTATTGTTAGGTGCAAAATATTTTTTCAAAATAAAAATAAAAAAATCACAACACAAACAGATTATTATACATAAAAACAACTTTTTTTTAATGTAAATTTTGACTCACACGGGCACTCCGTTGTGAAACTCCTCTACGGCCTGGTAGTAAATAGTGATGGCCACCTGTGTGTCGGCGTCGAAGGTGAACTCGATGTTGTAGCAAGCCCTGTTCGTCCCCGCCGCCTCGTCTCCTGGCAACTTCAGGTCCTCGCTGCACCTGGAAAACGTGTGCAGAAGAAATAGAGAACTTTAGCGTCCATTCTGAGGGAAAAAAAATCAGCCAATTTTAGTGAAATATTAAATTGTTATTATTCTGTTTTATTTCTAGCTTGGGTACATGAGTTGGCATGTGAAAGACTTCAAAATAAAAGCTTGACCGGTTTGACGTTATCGCTTAAAATAGGCGTTGCCCTAAAAATAGTTCAAATTAAGTGGTTTAATGACACGTTGGGCCATGTGGGGAGAGGTGTGTGTACTTTACGAGCCGCAGGGTGTCCTTTCGAATGTTTATAAGGCTTCGTAGCGTCTTCACTGGTTCCTGAGGTGGAGGAGCCGCGTACGGGAACTGAACACAAACAGAAAACAAATGTCAAATACATGCTTGGAGACCTCAACCACCCGACATTCCTTTTCAATTACAGCAGCATATTCAGGCGTTCACGATGACAGCGGCTGCTCTCGATTTAACCTTTTACACAAAAGGGCTTTGGGTTGTCAGCGCGGATCTTTTTGGTGCTGACGAGTGCTGAGCCAAAAAAAAAAAAAAGTGCTCGGATTGAGCCTTTCCAGGGGCGAAGCTGACTCTTCAGACAGTGATTTTTTAAAAACTTTCAGCACACAAGAGGACAGGAGAGTCAAATACTCCAGGGTCAAACAGAGTCGTGTTATTTTAGGCTACTTATAGGACCAAACGGGTCTGTGATGATAATGTAAAACACCTCTTAAATAAACATGAGCGTAAACTCAACACATAACCTTTAGACTTGACTCGATTCAGTGCTTCCCAGCATCCCTTTCACCGAGTTTGAAGCCAAAAGTTGCTGAATGAGCGTAAGGAGAGAGCAGAGGATCTCTGGAGGAGAAACGTGCAGGATGTGGTCGGATAGCTCGACGCTACAACCCCTCATCCCAGCTCCCGTGTGTGTTTAACTGTGTTTGTGCGGCTGTGAATAGCGCCATATTCAGCATTATTACACATCTGGGCTCAGCAGGAGTCACGCCTGAAAAGCACACAAACACACTCAGAGCAGCGGAGGCTAAAAAGACCCATTCACCAAAACCGCTGCAGGTCCACTAAGCCACACTCAGCTAGAGCGAAAACCTTTAAAATACGGTTCTGGTTAAAAGTTGATCACATTTGCAGACGATCAGTTTATCTACATGTATAATTAGCAGCAAGTAGAGGCTAGTTATCCATAATTCCTGTGGAAGAAGTGAGATATTTTGCAAAAACTTGTCGTATTAGCTTAGAGTTGTGTGTGCAAAATGTAAAAATTGACCGCTCTACCCACTGGGCTACAGCCGTCCCAACTACTGGACACGTTTTAATAAAAATTATTAGCTTTTGGAGTCAGCGTGATGAAAAATGGCCATCAAAGCTAATTAACTTCATCAAGCACAAAAGAGGCTCTAACTGTCAGCTTTACAGACACAGAAATAAAACTTCCTGCTGTAATAACTGAGAATTATTCGCCAACAGATCTTGCGATGTTTTACGAGAGCACACATAATGTCCACAACAACTATAACTCCCTCATTTCTCAACTTATCTTAGATTAAAACTCTGTCATTCATTCAGGCCATGAATTAAACATGTAAACCCTTACTAGACTTGATGTTTTCAGTCTGAAGCTCGTCTTTCATAAACCAGCCAGCAGCTCTCCTCCTCAGTGTGGTGAATGCTCTGGGCATTGCTTTCTGAGAAGCTTCTAAATATAGCCCCATCTATTGTCATATTATTCAAATGGTGCTGAGACAGAGAGGATAAATGTGCTCATGATTCCACGGCACCATCTGCTCGGACACCACCACGTTATACCGTACAGATGAAGCAATAAACAAAAATAATAACAACTAAAGCTGAATATGTGTCCCTTAGCAGGATCACACACACACACACACAATCGTGGGCGGGTGCGCTCCTAATTTTAGCCCCAGACCTGCCAGAAACATCAGAGCCACTGGGATTAGGACTCGGAGAGATGAAGCAGAGCCTTTCCACATCAGCTCCAGTTGGTCTGACAGCTCCAGTCTGTGTCGAATTCTCTTTTCCCTGCAGGCTTCAGCGCTCTGAGATCTGCAGCTCGGTTCGAGTCCACCTGCAGCCTCCTGACTGACCGACTGAGCTTCAGCAACCTCTTCACAGAAACTGTTGCTCGTTCGTTTCATTAGAGAGTCAGCAGATAATCACTTTCACCGGACTTAACAAAATGAAATTAATTTCAATCAGTGATGATCTGACGTGCTGATAATTGTCACAAAAAATGAGAGAAAAGCAAAACGCTGCTTTTTTTTAAGCTAATAAATAAAATATTGAGTCATAAATCAGCTCCAGGAACAAAACCTTTTTAATTTTACCATCTTTTTTAAACTATAATACGCGTTAGACTCATTTATAGTACAGTTATTGGTAGTATAAGGTGTTTTAGTGTTAGATGACCTACCGCTACGGGTCTGCTGCCCAGGAAGTTGAGATCCGTGTTTTCCCCGAACAGGTAACCCTCTGGATGGGTCGAGTCAAACTTCTCTCCTCCCATGATGAAATGGTTGGCAAAGTAACTGCCTGCAAAAAAACATAGAACAACAATTAATTTTTAAATAACCTAAAATGCATCAGAGTGTTCAATAACAGCTGCATTTTTCTTATTTGTGTTTCACCTTCTAACAGAAAATAGCTAAAAAAGAGAAAATTACTTAAATTACGAGGCAGATCTTTAAAAGAAATGTATAAAATAAAAAGTTAATATGAATAATTTTGTTACAGATGGAAAAAAATATGGATCCTTTCTTTTAAATAAAGAAATGTGAAAGTTTTTCTGCTTTAATAAATTTAAAATGTGGACAAAAACATCAAAGAAAAATCTGCTTAGGAGCGAATATATAGGATCAAAGTGAGCGAGTTAAAACACATTGGTGTGTTGATTCTTTTTCCATATTTTGAACTTATAATTTTACAAAATACCTTGTATAAAATGGTTGGTTATAGATTTAGCCAGTTGTAATAGCCTGAATTGGCAGAAAACATGAACATTTTTATATCCAATCACATGATAAAAGGTCAAAATCACCCAAAATACTTCATTTTTTAATATGAAAACAATCATTTCCCCTCAAATTTGCAAGAAATACGCAAAATAGTTGTTTTATTTAAAGCGGCACTCTGGAGCATTTTTCTATGTATCAAAGTTTTCTAAATGTTTTAAATGATATTTCAGGTCTAAACTATGATCTATGGGTTGAGTTCCACAACATCTGTCATTCTGATGAAGACCCTCCTTCCTCCTAGAGACCCCTTTCCATTATTTCTTGCCGCCGACATTTTTCAGCCAATGAAATTCAAATTTCTGCATTGTCTGAACATGCACGCGCATCGACCAAACCTGTACCAGTAGGGGGCGCTGTCGTACAGGACGCTCCGTGTGTTTCTCTGCCGTCTCAGCCGTTCACTGAGGAGTCACAGCTCATTTCTACTAAAAACCTACCCATTCCCCAGCTAAAGATGGATTTATTTTTATTTTTAAACTTTTCACCTCACAGAATGGCAAGGCTTGACAGGATTATGCGTTTATTTTGGTCAGAAAGTTCATCCAGGGCCGAGTCAAGTTCAGCTTCAGAGTCCAGCAGCAGCTCTCTGCTAACAGAGCTAATATCAGAAGCAGCAGGGACAGAGAGGGCTCATCAGACCCTCGTAGTGTTGTTGGAATAAGATTGTGAACTGTGAGTGATTAAACCCTACACACCGAGCTGTACAGTTCATGTCCGAAGTATATGCGCCGTGTGCACGCGACCGGACGCGCGTGTCGAGATGTTTTGAGGAGGAGCCTTTGGACGCTAGATTCAAAAACTGCTTACTTGCTGAAATCCTCCGGAGTGCTGCTTTAATGCCAACAAAAATAATAAAACATGAAATTGACTTGACGTCAGGTTGTTAGCAGCCTGCGGCTTCTCCTCCTGTTTAGAGACTCAAGGTAAATGACTAAGTCTTAATACACGGTTTGCTTTTTAATCACAGGTCAGCCCAACATCTAACTGTAATGGTGGCTCACAGTAAACACATGATCCATGAACGGTGTTTCTGCTGGACGGTTTGCTGCTCTGAATCATCTTTATTCCCAGAAGACATTCAAGAGAAAGGGAGGGAAAAAAAACATTCCCATTTCTCTTCTCATCACCTCCTCATATACAGCAGGTGGGAGAGGACTGGACTCCATGCAGCGTTGTCACCAGATCCCACAGAGAGGAAACTGGGGCTGACAGATCGGTTTCACTGGCAGCAGCCTTCAGCTCCAGGACTCATATCACAAACTCAAAGCCGCTGTGGAAACAGTGGCATCAAACCAACACTTTTATTCCTCGGAAAAATTACAACTTTAGATCTCTGAGCCACCTATACCCGTTGATCTTGCATTAGATCGAATTTTCTGATATTTATTTTTCTTTATCTCTTTGGAGGCAAACAGATGGAGTAATATAATATCCCCAAAAACAATCTCGTTTTGTAACAGGATTACTCCTAAAGCAGGATGGGGGACAGAGCATGATGCTGCAACAAGAAGAGATCACATGACATAAAACACTAATGTTCTGAGGCCAGTTAAAACACAGTGTGTAAGACAGAAGGTCCGACCGCTTAATCTACTTTAATTTAGTTGTAAGAATAAAAAAAAAATATGGTAAAATTTGGATTTAAATTAGAGCTAGAACTTATTTATGATGTAATTTGAACCTATCATAATATGCACTGAGCTTCTGACTCAACCAGAAAAACAGATTTGTCCAAGAAGAGCATCCTTTGACTCATTAACCTAAATCAAATTACTCATTAACCTAAACCTAACCACATAATCGTTAAAACCCCAAACTAACAGATTATTTCACGACATCTAAACTCAGAAAACCTCAACAAACTAAAGTGACCTTAATGTAGCTCAAATCACAGATTCTCTCACCTGATAAAACTCATTTTGTGAGTTTTATTAAATGTCTGCAACAGTTGCTAAAACTCCTTTGAGCATCTGAGTTTGCAGATTAGCTTTTTCCAAAAATTTGCTTCAAATACTCAAAGTATTCAGCTGCAAAACCACCCAGCTTTAGATTACGCTCACCTTAAAGCAATTTTCTCACTAATTGGCAATTTCTGTGCCAATTTCTTTGTGCATCTGTGCAATTAATCATTTAATTCACCGTTTCATCTGCAGAGATTACCATTGATTATCATCAGCTCACTTTAATTTGAGTTTCTGCTTTCCAGGTTTATCACCCAAATGAGATTTTTTTTAAATAGTTTTTATTTTAACTTACAATCTTTAGGTTTTAGCCATTTGAAGCAACATTAAAGCATTTTTATTTTCAGTTTGTGACTACCGGTAATTTCTGCTTCCTAAAATAAATTGTATGCTTTGCTTCTTTTTTTTTTTTTTGGATCAGCTTGTTAAAATAAAGACACAAATTGAGAAAAATTCAGATAATCCTTATAGAAGTTATCTATTATTGATTTATGCTGGTTTCTGGAGTCAATCATGATAAAGTGGAAGGTTAAATCAGAAAGAAATGCCTTTAATGTTAAAGTAAATTACATAAAGATATTTTTAAAAGAATGTGGCTCAATGAGGAGGTCTCATCACTGCAGGTTTTAGACTGAGATGCCCTGCAGGCCTGTCAGCAAACAAAAAGTACACCGCTGCTGAAGATTCCTCCTCATCATCACCCGAGAGAAGCCCAGAATAAACCCACCCCAGTCCGACCTGTTGTTCGGTGACTTACCAGATTTCGGTGGATAACGATACACCGAATTGGACGGAATGTCCACTTCTTCCACGCCTATGTTCTGTCTGCTCGTTAAAGCTCCCATTTCCAGCCGGATTTAGAGCCCACGGCTTAACGGGCATAACACTTCAGGGTCGCTTTGTGCGCTGCGCCTCTTTTATTCCCGTTCATTGAATCCAGTCCGCCGCTGCCCTGTCGGGTCCGAGCCCCGCCGTGAATATGACCGTCCCGGGGATTAGTGGTTGTTGTCTGGCTGCTTATCCCTCCCTGGTCAACAGCAAAGCTGGTTTTGGAAGCAGAAAGGAGCCGCGGGAGTCGCTTTAACAGCGGGGGTTGCGCTTTCACGGCGCGCCGCAGCCGCACAGGCGATCAACGCCGAATCTCCCGGAGGATGTGGCAAAAAGCCGCTTCGTCGACATCTCCCGTCGCGGCTGGATCGATTACCCCCCCACCCCCCGGTAGCTGGATCCTGTCAGAGAGGTCTGTGGATCCCCATGACGTCACACACAAATCCGGACCGTGGTTTTTTTGCGCAGTCCCCCTCTCTCTTCAGCAGCTGAAGTAACCTCCCATCTGTGCGGGGAACGCAGACTGCAGTACAGGCCGCCTGCCAGTCAGCCCTTAATAATAATAAAAGCGAAGTCGTTATTTTTACAACAAATAGAATCATAAAAGAACTATTAGTCATCTGTTTAAAACATAAATATATAAAAAGTTTATACATTTTTATTAAATCAAATATCGAGATTAATCATATTTGTTTTATAAACTAAACAAAGACGGAATAGCGGACAATGGTTGCAATGAACAACTCCGGTCGACAGGGGGCAGTGTGGTAGTTACACGGAAGACAGCGAGCAGCCAAACAGCCAATCAGAAGAGGACAACACTGGCGCAAAAAAAGTGGAAAAGGAAGCGTCTCTGCCGCCATTTCACGTGAAACGCAGCGCGGTGGGATCCTCATCTGCAGTCGAAGTAGTCAGTAAAAATATCCGAATTTTGTTTTACTTTACTAGCTTGTGAGCCTATAGGCGAAAATATCCGTGTTGTTGCAGTGTAGCGTGTCGTTTTCAGTCCTAACCGGCTTGTCTTGGTCAGATTTAAACAAAATGAGCTACGGAAGGCCGCCGCCAGACGTCGAGGGGATGACCTCTCTAAAAGTGGATAACTTGACTTACCGAACTTCTCCGGAGACTCTTCGGCGAGTATTCGAGAAGTACGGCCGTGTCGGAGATGTGTACATTCCCCGGGACCGGTACACGAAGGAGAGCCGTGGCTTCGCCTTTGTGCGGTTTCTCGACAAGCGCGACGCCGAAGACGCAATGGACGCCATGGACGGCGCGCTTCTTGACGGGAGGGAGCTGCGAGTTCAGATGGCCCGCTACGGACGACCACCGGACTCTATGTACAGCCGGAGAGGAGCTCCGCCGCGGAGATATGGCGGGTACGGTCTTAGAAGCAGGAGGTAAAATTAGGTACTAGCTAGCTAACCGTTAACATGGGCTCGACGAGCACATGGCGGCGGTGTAAACGAAAGTAGTTTAGAACGTAGCGCGACACGACGTCGCAAAGTGTGTTTCATGTGTTGTTAATGTTAACTTGATATTAATTTTAATTTTTGTTTGTTCTTGTTTCTCCGTCTACAGCCGCTCAGACAGTCCTCGCCGCCGCAGGCGAAGCCGCAGCCGCTCCAGGAGCAGAAGCCGCTCCCGATCCAGGAGTCGCAACCGCTACAGCCGCTCCAGGTCCCGCTCCTACTCCAGGTCCAGGTCAAGATCCAGATCTCCCAAGTCAAAGTCTAAATCCAGAACCCCCAGGCGGAGCAAGTCGAAGTCTCCCTCCAGGTCTCGGTCACGTTCCAGGTCCAAGTCCCGTTCCAGGTCCAAGTCAAAGAGTCCAACATCCAACAGAGGGTCAAAGTCCAGATCCAGGTCTAAATCCAAGAGTGGGCCTAAATCACCGGGTCTCGACGAAGCAGAGTCTTAACCCCAACCTGGACACAAGATGACGGTATTTAAGGGATTGGGGTGTTTTCTGTATTTTTATGTTTTCTTATAACTTATCGTCTTTGGGTTCTGCAGTTTTTGTTAATTTTAAGCCATAGTCTCTGCAGAATGCTGTTTTAAAATTAAATAAGTCTGAGCCTGGCATATATTTAAATTTTAACTCAGTGTATGCCTTAACTTTTAAATCCTACACGGGCAACAGGAAATTTGGATTGATAGTGTTGTAGATTTTGTTTTAAGTTGGGGTACTTTTTTCTCATTTATGTGTTTGGGGATGGAAGTGGGTGGTTGGGACGTGGGATGCTCACTCAAACGTTCACCTAAATGTGGAATTCTTTCCTCCAAGCTGCTGAGTCCTGTTTGCAAAGAGAGGAGGAGGAGATGGGGGTGTTGCAGTGTGAGAGCAGTTAGTGTGTGACCCGCCCATGTGACCTGCCTGTTGCTGAGAGATGGCAGTTGCTAAGGAGCAGGTCACCCAGGCAACGGTGGTTGCTATGGAGCAGGTCGTCATGGCGGTGGTTCGGGCTGTCAGTTGGTGTATAAGGTGGTGTGGTGAGGTACGTTCCCCGGGGACCACAGGCAGATGCACTGAGCAGTTTTCCCCACCTGTGCCTGTGGTTTCCTCCACCTCTAACAGAGGGAAACGACCCCAAGGTTTGTTTTTTAAATATGCCCCGAGTGTAACACTCTTGCTAGAGCTAGTGTTGGGAAGGACTGGGCCTCGAACACAATGTGAATGTTATAATATTCAGTTATTGTTACCAGAAAGTCCGTTTTCTAAATGTTGTCAGGGCTAAGCTTATAACAGTATTGTTTTTAGATATTCAGGTCAGTTGCAGGAATTTATACAAACCTCAGTTTTTGCGCTCGATAATAACTAGGTCCTGTTTTTCCTTCCAGATCTCGGATGCTTTGAGCCTTTGCTGAAGACGTCAGAAACAGCCTCACAATGAGCAAGAGGACTCCACTATTACCACTGAAAGCAGACTGAAAGGTTATTGGATCTTGGTCTAAAATGTTTTAAATAAGTTGTCTAATCTGCCTAAATAAGTTCTGTAACTTGACATGATTTGTAAAAGTTCTGAAAGAAATTTGTGAGGGTTTTTCTTTTTTCTAAATTACATTTTTTTCCCCCCCTCATTTGATTTGTACTAATTTTCGCTGTAAAAAAGTAAAGTCTTTCAGTGACATATTTTGCTTAAAACTTTTTTAAAATTAGTTTTGAAAGTTTGTTTAAAAAAACTTGTGCTCCATGTTAGCAGTATTCACAGCTGTTTTGCCTCCATGAAAAAATGGTGTAATGTACAGTGACTTAAGAGCCACTTATTTTGTGACTTGCTTAGTTGAGCAGCATGTTTTCTCTTCTGTTGAATCTTTTTTTTTTTTTTTTTTCTGTCTGGTTACAGTTGCTTTCCTTTGACTCTAACCCTCTTTCTTGTGTATCTTTTGTGCACTAGGCGCAGTTGTGTAGCAGTTGAGTAATGCTGGTTAGCTGTTAAGATGCGGTGCAGTGCGGTGGTGACATGGTGTGGCGTGTTGCGGTGCTGAGTGCCCGGAGCTGTTCCGGGGCTCGACCCTTCGCTGCCGTTTGCCGGTTTGTAAGCTCACAGGTGTGGCAGATCATCCATCCTCTCTTCCTACATGTGCTGTACAGATTGTGTCTTTCTCTCCCTTCTCTCCAATTTCACTTCTGACTTGTCTACTGTTAACTGGTTTTGTTCGCTATAAAAAATGGGTCCAGTGTGGTCCCCAGTGAAAGATTTAAGGGGCAGTTGTGGATGTTTATGGAAAAAATTATCGCATTTTTCTGTGAACCTCAGTTTTCTTGTAATTGCTTTATGTGAATGCTAATAAACATCTTAGAAAATAAGTGACTGATTTCAAGTGTTTGTCAAACTAGGTTTCATAAGCAGCTGTGTGGTACTTTCTACTCAAAGGAAGCTAGTCTGAGACATGTTTTTATTTTTTTCCTCAATACTTGGTTTTATGAGTAATCCAGCATTGATAAATGATTTCTGAGTACTTCACCAGCCAGAATATCCACAGAGCTGTTGTAAGATATTCCAAAAATCTTGAGTGGGATTTTATATTAAAGCTATTCAGTCAAAGGGTACTGATGGTTATTGTCCCACCAGAAGGAGGAGCTACGGTTCAGTAATTACTCAATGATTGACCCTTTTTGGTTAAATCCTCCACGAGGCTAGAAATGTCACATTCCTCGTGTCGAGCCACGTCAGAACCAGAGATGCCAGAATGCATCGTCCAGTGATGATTAGGACCATGTCATCTGCTGGTGTTTACATATTTAAAAAGTAATGCATACATTTAATCCTGACTTCTGTAGTGGGCTTCTGTTTTGTAAATAAACCAAGCTGATTCGAGCTGCTGGTTATTTACCTATTTGTTCGTGCAGACTGGCAGGTAATTCCTCAAGTGAGAAGACTTTTCCCTCAGCTGACGTTAAACCCAGCTTGACTTTATCATCCTCCAGTACACGGGTTGTCAGAACCCATTTGGGACCTGCGGTTTGTCCTGCTGCTGATGGGATTATTGCCGGTGGGGAGCGGGAAGCCGCGCACGTTGCAGCGCTTCGTGCCTGCCCACCTGTCCAGTTCCAAGCAGGGTTGCCAGATATCGCTAGAGAAACAAGCAATTGGGTCAAATCATTTTAGATTACACTTACAAAACCAATACTAAGATTTAAAAAAATCTGAAAATAAAAGTTATGTTTTATTACCATATATTACTTTATAACATGCTGCCTGCCTAAAAAAATGCACTTATTTTTTTCAATTTCCACCTCAGTGTGGAAATTATAGGCATTTTAAATGTTAAAATCCTGATAAAGTACTGAAATTCAGCCCTAAATTTTTTATTTTTAGTTTCTGGACATTTTTGTTCTATTTTTTTTCCAGTGGTCTTTTTATTTTATTAAATTTGTCAAGAAAGCCTTTGCTACAGAAAGTTGTGTCATATGCAAAACCTCAGTCAACTGGACCGGATGTAGAAGAAAAACTAGCAGAAATTGACAAAAATAACCATAATGCTGCACGAGGGTAATAAAGTTTTTTCTTTTTTTAAAGCAGCTAAAAATATAGCCTAATAACTAAGAGACAAAATCTTTAATGCGCACTAAAATGTTTTAACGATTCAGGAAAACCTCAGCAGGTTATTATAGTCTGATTTACCCAGTCTTTGTTAGACGTGACAGACATGAAGAACATAAATAAGCCCAAAGTTGCTTAGAATTAACGGACTTGGCAACTCTGCTGCGAGCGTGGAGGCGGACAGGGGCGGGCCCGAAGGATGTGACGTCAGACACGGAGCAGATTGTCCCGGATCCCTTAAACGCTGGTCGTTAGCGTTGATGCTCGGTGAGGATCATAAGCAGCGGGATGGCTGAGTGAGGAGAGGACTTAGCTGAACTATGGATCTAACGTTTATCATATCCGCCGTCATTTTCACGCTGCTCGCCGTCGTGGTCGCTACGTCGCTGCTCAGCGGCTCGTCGCCTGCAGCGGACTTCGCGAACGCGCGGAGTTATTTTGAACACCGAGGGTTTGAGAAGCAGAACGGCCATGTAGCCCAGAAGAAGAAGAAGAAGGAGGCGGAGAGCTGGAGCGAGATCAGCGGGAGCTCCCACGATCACTGGGATGTGGTGAAGTCTGTACTTTCAGTAGGTGACCTTTGACCTGTCATATAAGCGCAGGTGTGCTTGTTTTGTTTTGCTCTTGTTGATGCGGCTCATTACATAATTCTCCCCTAATCTGTTAGAGCTAAGTAGTCCTCAGACTCAGATACTGTCTGAAGAAACACGGACTGAAATCCTCTGAGGTGTGAACAAAAACACCTCATTAAAACACTATGAGACGAGTTTATAAATACAACAAAACATATTTGTATGAAAAATCTAACACAATATGAAAAAAATCCAACTTTAAAAAGTAATGAAACCTTTTTCTAGGATCCTGTATTAGATGATTTACGGTATTAAAATAAATTATTGCACCGATTTAGGTTTTTAGGTCCAGAACTGATTCTCAGTTATTACAGAACTCTGACCTGCCGATACCGATTTTGGACTATTTTAATTCATCTCAAAGAACTATAATTAACAGAATACTTTAAGATAAGAAAAGTGTTAAAATTGTAAGAGATCTATTCAGGTTTTGCAAACTGATACACATTTCTAGTTCTCATATTCAGATTCATGTCAAACAATCATTAACACAATAATATTTGTTTTTCAATTTATGATTATTTGAAAATGATCATTCTGGAATGACACATAAGATCTGTTAATGCTAGCATGAATTAGCATGTTGCAATGGTGAGTTCACAGAACAAGAAAAATGTCCGATTTTATTTTTGCTTCTTGACAATGATGCATTCATGAACTAGGGGGGGAAAGTGCACTTTTGAGTTTCAAATTGACTAATTACTAGCTAATCATGCTGAATATTGGTTGATTTCAACCATCACCTGACCTTTCTGGTGCATCACAAAAATAATTGGCCCTTTCTGCATTAATACCTTTTTGCAGGCAAATTAATGTTGTGATTTTGACCAAACCATCAAAATGTAAGATATATTTTTAGATTCAAGCAGTTTTTTTTTATTTTTAGAATTTTTTCTTTTATAATCTGCAAAAGCTGCAGCTGGAACATTTCAATTATTTTAAAAAGTTTTCTTTTTTTTAAGCAAAGAATCAGAGATGTACCAAAAATAGTCTGGTCATCAGACTTGGCTAATAGCAATAACAGCTCAACTGGTGATTGGCCAATCTGAAATTTAAAAATCTGTTTTAAAAAATGAGTCACTTGCCGAGCAAGAATAGGGAATCCATCCTTTTTCCAGTCTGTAAACTTGCCATCGACTTCCAAATAAATCAGAATGTTAAATATTTATATGTACTCTGTTAATCTTAGTTTTTTAGATGCATTGGAATCATCTAAAATTATAACCAGCAGGTCAGAGCTGTACAAGAATCGGAAATTGGTATCGGCCTTCAAAATCAGAATCGGTGCATCTCTAGCATTTTTAAAACAGTCCTTTCTTGTTATTGCCACATAATCTGATTATTAAAGAAAATTTGAAATAAATATATTGGAATTAAAATAATTTGTTACTATAATAAGTTAATATGAAGGTAAAAATATACGTTTTTCTATTTGTCTCACGTCTGTTCCTGAAACTTGAAATGTGCTCTTATTTTGAAAAGACTAATACCTGTAGGGGGCACCTCATCTAACCACTCAGGTCAGGATGTCCCTGACCTATTTCAGGGTGTTTTTGCCTGGAACAAGCTGAGCAGAGCAACCTAAAGACCACAGAGAATTAACACCCAAAGCAGAAGTTAGGTTGGGATTTTTTTTGAGCGAAGGACCAGAGCTGCTAAATTTGAAAAGAGAGGAAGTCTGTACATCATTGGTTTAAACATCTGACCTCATAATTCTTTGACAGGAGCAGGAATACCCCCATGTTACAGACGACGCTGTTGAGCACTCCACCTCCACATCCAGCCTGTCTGTCCCCAGTTCTGGATCCAGACACATGAGTTTAGAGGTAGACTCGTCGTCTGAGGCCTCATCAGGGAGGGGTCGTAGGTCGTTCATTGGGCTCTCTGATACGGAGCTCCTAAAGCGTGCTTTCTCTTACCCCCAGACCGAAGGAGCCACAGAGAGCCCGGGGACCCACGGTAAGCGCTTGTGACTTCAATATAAACCTACTTCTTAATTTCAAAATAAAAGCTTAACGAATGTCTTTTAATTCTGTTACAGCTGAGAAGGTGGAATCGAATAACTCTTTGAAGTATGTTCCTGGAAAGACGCGGTCGCACCACTTAGAGGAGATGATGTCCAAAGAGGAGCTGGAGGAGGAGCAGAGGTCAGTGAAAACACACGTCCTAATTAATAGATTTAGATTCTCACACGTTTTGATCAAACACCACTTATTGAAGTGGGGGGTTTTTTAGACAACATGGCAACCTAACAATTCTTCTGTTACCTGATCTGTAAATGATTAACTCTAGATAATAAACCTACTTGTAAACCAGTACCTCTTCCTATTACCCTGTCACATAAAAGTGCACCAGAATGAGACTCTTAGTCACAAATCTACTGTAAAATATTCCAATCAGTTTTTAAACCTCATGTTGCTTTAGCTCCTCGTCTGTTCCTTTCACTGCTTCACGTGATTGTCTGCTTTATCACCTCAGCTTTAGGCTAGACTGACTAAGGCGAGATTGAGTCTCAGCCAAGCATTAGCCGTCTGACAGTAAAGAAGCAGGAGATTTAAATACTAATGAGCACAAAAGATGCAGGTAAAAATAGGCCTCTACTTCAGGGAACCTCCACATATCTCTGCTTATCCTGCTCTTATTGCATCGTTGCAGGAGAAACTCCAGCACAGACCTTAACTGTCTGTTAACCTGAAAAAGGAGCAAATACGTGGTAAAGTATGAGTTATTCTCACCTATTTGTCCCAAAAGAGTCACTTTCTGGCCATTGTGGAAAAAAATAATCTCAGCCAATTTGCGATCAGTCTTGATCTCAGCAGTGATGTTTGCCTCAGCAGTTATTTATTCTCATGTGGCCACGAAGCGACTGATCTAACGGCGCACCGATCCCACTTTTCCTCCCACTGCTGCCTCGTTATCCCTTTAGACTTGTGCTCCTCAGCTGTGAGACAGCAGGTGTTGATTGTGCCCTCCTAGGTGTTGGTTAATTCTTTGAGGAGCTTCCTTTGTTCTGCCACAAGGGGGAGCCAGAGTAGCTGAGAAACAGGATTTCTAAAGCTGATTAAATGCCTACAAGCATTTTTTAAAATAAAACATTTGTCTCATTCCTTCTGTTTTTGCTTTTTTTTTTTTTTTTTTGGTCAAATTTAAATGTTTCAGATCAGAAAATAAATGTTAATATCACACAATCTGAGTAAATAGCCTTCAAATGATTACATTTATTAGAGGAAAACGTCTATCCTGGCTCCTTGTGAAAAAATGACCTCATTGTTAAATCATGAATTAATTAATTAACCGCATAATTTGAAAGCGGCGTTCACTGAACTTTACTGGCCACACCCAGACCTGTAGAGTTAATCAAGTAATCACGTCTGCAGAACCTGTCTGATAACATGAAGTACTCTGGGTGAAAATAAGTATTTGATGCTCTGCAGATTTTTCAAGTTTTCCCACTTAGAAAGGATGGAGAGGTTTGTAATGACCTTAGGTTCACCACAACTATAAGAGATCAAATCTAAAAAAACAAAAGAAAATCCAGAAAATCTCATTGTGTGATTTTAAAATGATAAAATTTTATTGGATACTTGATCACATACCAACAAGCAGGTATCATTAGATGAATCTCTTATGATGTCGCCATGATGGATTCTTACTGTCAGTCTAAAATGTGACATATTACAGTGTCATAAAATCAAGTACGATCTTTTAAAGTCCTCTTTATTCGTTTCTCACGCTAGTGTAGATCACATGACCTACCTTTTTCCCTGTATTCTGAACCTTCATTAGTTTGCATGTTTAGCTTTTGAGCAGCTCTTTTGAAGTCCACTCAAACCAATCGGTCACATGAGGACGCGGACACGCCTCGGTTCTTTAGACTGTTCTTATTTGATTTTGAACTGTGTACATTTGTTACTCAGGCGGACGGGTGAATCTGAGGTTTCGTGTTTTGTTTGCTTTCTCAGCGAACCTTTGGCTAACCTTCCATGCAAACAAATTTCCACCCAGCCTCGGTCAGGTTTGTGAGAACGCAGTCAGATCAGAAAGTCACCCTGACATCTTCTTCAGGTATAGCCACTGAACATGTTGAGTTCAGTGGTCTCAGAGCTCATTTTTTAACACGACTTCTGTGAAATCACGTCACTTTTCAACAACAGATTAGCGCGCAGTTAGTGTTCAAGTCGATGTTCCACCACGTTGTTGACTTTTCTACTTTAAAACATAATGACTTCACTCAGTTAGCCTAGCTAACCTATTATGTCCTTTAAATGCAACAAATAACTCCATAAACCAGGATTCCTCGTGATCTGCGTGTCTAATGAAAATTCAGAAAACCTGTTCAGCAGCGAGGCTGAGTGAGTACAGTCATTATGGTTTAAGTAGAAAAGTCAATATTAGGAAGATCATTTATTTAGTGTTTTTGGAGCCAGAGTCTGGTAGGCAGGGAGGTGACTTTATCTCATTGGGTGGATTTGTCTTGCAGACCGGAGAGGCCATCATCTGTTCAAATATACACATACAAAAAAATATACTTGGAAACATCAAGGCTGGGCACGAATCCTTAAGAACGTCTGTGCATTAGAGGTCTGAAAGTCCCACCTTTACACAATAATGTTGTTTTAAGCAGCAAATTACAATTAAACGCTTACATTCAGCAGCAAGGTAAGAACTGTGTGAATGAGTCTGAATCAACACCTGATTTTAGAAGTGTGTTTGTGTTTTTATGGTCATGAAAATGTCCCATTTGTTTACATGGAAGAGGAGGGGCTTAAAGCGAATGCTGCAGCCAGCCACTAGAGGGCGCTTTAATTCCTTTTAACTTCTCAAACTGCTCCCAAATGATTATTTTTTTAAATCATCTTCCTTTTAAATTAATTCAGTTTTTAAAAAAATAGTTTTGGTCATTTTGGGAGGTGATTGTTTGATATAATGTTTAATAACTCTGAGGCATAAACTCTGTTTAAAGAACTGATTATAAATGTTGTTTATAAATATAAAATATCTCATTTAAACACCAGATATTTAGACATCAGTTTAAAGCAATGAAGATAGATAGATAGATAGATAGATAGATAGATAGATAGATAGATAGAATACTTTATTCATCCCTGAGGGGAAATTCATTTATCCAACAGCAGTATAAAAGATACATAAAAACATATAAAAAGGTATCTACAATCCGTGCTTAAAGGTTTTCCTACTGATTGCCCGTTTAACATCCAAGGGTGTTAAAGAGTCTAATAGCACTGGGAACAAACGATCTCCTGTAGCGCTCTGTTCTGGTGTACAGTGAGCATAAGCGCTTGCTGTTGCTGCGCCTGCTCTTCTGTCCCACCAGGTGGCTGTGAAGTGGGCGTCGGCTGTTCTCCATTATTGCTCTCTGTCTGTTCAGTGTAGTCCTCTCCACAACCGTTTGCAAGGCCTCCAGCTTGTTACCCAGCACAGAGCTGGCTTTCTTCACTAGCTTGTCCAGTCGCTTGCTGTTCTTGTCCCTCAAACTGCCCCCCCCCCCCCCCCCCCCCCCCCCCCCCCCCCCCCCCCCCC
>SSNR01000685.1:42367-64322 GCA_006937965.1 Callopanchax toddi | reverse complement strand
CCCCCCCCCCCCCCCCCCCCCCCAGCACACTGCTGCGTAGAAGAGAGCACCGGCCACCACAGTGTGGTAGAACATTTGCAGCATCTCCCCGCACACATCAAACGATCTCAGCCTCCGGAGGAGATGGAGGTTTTGCCCCTTCTTGTAGAGCGTATCTGTGTTTGGGGACTGTTAGAGATTTTACTCTTAGAAACCCCGAGATCTAAGGAACAGAATCAGACCAGACAGTTAGTTTAAGTTGTTTGAGCATTGTGGATGAGAGACCACCCGTCTGCTGGTTAGGCGTCGGAGTGGAACTCTGCCGGGATCTTTTCTCAGCCCATGTTTATTCAGGATACAGGTTGCACAACATGACATGATTGCATTCATGACAAAAAGATAAGAATCTGCTGCTGCTGGTTTATTACTATTCAAAGGTAGCTAACTAATAACTTTTTCCGTTGATGTTGCTGATTCAAAACAAAGTTCTGCTGATTCCTCACAAGAATGGAATGTGTTTTGATTGTTCAAAACCTTTAGTCCGTGCATCGAAAGCTGATGCTGAAAATTAAAAGGTTACAAGCAGGATACATTTGTAAGCAGACATGAATCAGAATCATTAAAAACTCCTTCAGGGACCAATCAAGTTTTTCATCAATCAGGACACCCAAGTATTTGTAGGTCTTCGCCACTTCGATGTCCTGACCCCAAATGGAGACGGGAAGATGTGGAGCACCTGATTTCCTAAAATCCAGCTGTACTTCCTTCGTTTTAGCGGCATTGAGATGAAGACAGTTCTTGTTGCACCACTCCCCAAAGGCCTCCACCAGCTCCCTATATTCCTGCTCAGCCCCATTCCTGATGTGTGCCACGATGGCTGTATCATCAGAATATTTTTGAATGTGGCAAGACTCTGTGTTGTACTTAAAATCAGCCGTGTACAGAGTGAACAGAAACGGCGCTAGTACTGTTCCCTGGGGGGCCCCTGTGCTGCTCTTAGTCTCTGAGACACAATTTTTCAGCCTGACAAACTGTGGTCTCTCGGTCAGACAGCTTGTGATCCATGCGACCAGGGTGGTGTCCACCCCCCCCCACCAACCTGTTTCTCAGTATGAGAATAACACTGTGATCTATATATAGATAAACCCGTCCCTCTGGTCTTTATTATAATGCAGTGTTTATTGTCTTTTTAAATCACATTTCGTTTTTCCACCACAGCCATTGCAGCGACTTTTCATTCAGACGTGCGCTTTAGTGTGGATCACGTGAATGACCATAACAACAGAAAACACTCATGGAGAGCATGAATCTGTTAGAGGGGACACGCAGATTAATAGATGCATTCTTTATTTAGAGAACCAGTTTAGAACTGGCTCCAGTATCAGCCCAGATCAACCACTGGAGCCGTTTGAATTAAAAACTAAAGTTTCTGATGAACTCAGTCTGCAGATTTTCTCTTTTTTCCCCTTAAACTACTTTCAGTTTTGTTGTTAACCTTTTGTCAGACTTCTCCATTGGTTTCAACAAGGTGTGTTTGTTTGTCTGTTCAAGTTGGAATGACTAATATGATAAATGCACTCCACCACCCTCATTTCTCATAGTTTACAATGTTACTCTTCTCTTTTAAACTTATTGTGTACTTTAAATACAATGAATAATTATTTAGGACGGGATTCCATTTGATCTCTGCGTGTGTTTGAAAATCCACAAAACCTGTTCGCCAGCGAGGCTAACGGTCATTATGCTTTAAAGTAGAAAAGTCAACAACATTAGAAAGCTCATTTTCTCTCTAAATAGGCTATTTCTGCATAATATGTGTAAAATAAACACACGTAGGAGATTTTCATCTTTTCTGGAGAGAAGTTGGGATAAATTAGTCGTTTATGTTGCGCATGACTGATGAGCTAACAGCTAGTCCGAGTGCCGATGGCCGCCATCTTAAAACCGCTCTCCGAAACTTTGGTTTGAGTTGTTTTATTGCTGCAAAAATTCCCATTCAGCTCCAGTTTTCTAGATTTCACAGCATTTCACTTGAACTAGCCTAGCCGTTAGCTCGTCACACCTTTCAGACACACTCGAACGTTTTATTCAGAGGCCATTCAGAAAGTTTTCTACAACTTTCCGACAGAAACAAATCTCAAAATAGCCCAATTATCCCATTTAGGCAGATTTTATTACAATCGCTGACACAAATATGCTAGTCAGCAGCACATGGTGGCGAGTCATTCCATCCCATTGTGAAAAAGTCAGGGAAGTCGAACTTTATTTTTATAGCGCCATAAAAAAATAACTTCACAAGGCGCGTTACAGGAAAACAAGCAAATATAAATAGATTCATAATGAGGCAAATTAATTAAAGGCTGATTTTTAAAAGATAATTTCACTGACTTCTAAAATAAACCACAGAGTTCACGTCCAAAAGAAGGGAGCTCCAGAATCGCACTGTAAAAAATAATCTGTCAACTTTAGTTTTTAGGTTTGTATGAGACCCTGATCACAGGACCTCAGGGACCTGCTGGGGCTTTAAGGATTGTTTTTTCTAATTTTGTAATTTATTCTAATGATGACAATGTTTTAACTCCAAGAAAATATATATATTTACTGTTTAATGGTGTCGTTTTTATTTATAATACTAAATGTGTATATATATTTTATCTGATTTTGATATTAGTCACCTTTCTGTCTTGTACTATTTTATCTAATGTGGGTATATAACGTTTGGCTTAAAGGATACACTTTCTATGAGGTGTTTTTCTTTGTAGAATTTAAATAATAATAATCTATGAGGGAATAACTGCTTGTTATTATTATTTCCTCAGTCTGCAATCATTATGTCCTCTCATATTTTTGTCACAGGGTCCAGCGTGAGCAGCTGGCCGCCATCTTCCAGGTTCTGAAAGACAACAAGGAGACATTCGGGGACGTATCTGAGGGAGACCTAGAGGAGCAGCTTCGACTTTACTCCATCTGAACCTCCTCCAGAAAAACAACCCGCTCCAAAACCTGCGCCCTTTTTATCAAAGACTTTCATCTAAATACGCCCATTCACAGCACAGACACACTCTGGGTTTGAGATTATGCAAAACTGACGTGAAACGGAATAAAGAAGTGTTGTTTCTAGTTACCTCTGCATCATATTCCATGTTTGTTGTGTAATAAACCAGGATATTTTGAGGCGTGTGTGTGTGTGTGTGTTTTTATTTTCCCAGGAAGCACTGCTGTAGCCCTGCCCAGTCACTTTTTATACGCTCCAGGTTGCTGCACAATCATTTAAGCAAATTCTTCATCTGACGTTTCTGGCAGTACCTGTTTGACGACCTGAGAGGCGTGTTTCAGGACTAATGACTACCCAACATGAGGTTTCTATTAAACACCTCCTCTGTGAAGAACCGACACATCGTCAGTGCTTTGTGTTCAACCGAGAATCAGACATGACCAAGCAAAAAGTCAGATTTTTCTCTTTGCTGCTGGTGATATTATTCAGCGTTACTCTTTTAATTCTATCGCAAGAACAATTAACAGGAAATATCAGGTACATTTTTTAATACTTTCTGTTAAAGAGCTTCTAAATGTTTCATTCCTGTGTTACAAGTCAGGAAAGGAGTCGTTTATCCTGCTGATTATGATTTTTCCCGTTTCAAACGCAGCCGGACGGTCTTTTCAGGATATAACCGAGTGGAAGGAGGTTTGTTTAAAATGGGTAAATTTTGGAAAATTAAAGGAGCGTCGATTCCATCGCAGAAAACCAAAACAGATGTGGCATCTGGGAGGAATGTGATGAGAGAAGCCCCTCCTGCAGACACGCCAATGCCCATCTTATCCCTAAATTCATTCCAGAAGCGTCCCCTGTGGGACTTTGAGGATATTTATAATCAGGATGCTCCACCTAAACCCACAGTAAGTGTTCTAGGACGAGATGGGACAGGAACTTTATGGGTGTTGCTTGTCTGTGTGCCTTTGGTGTGGATCTATTATCTGTTTGCTTGATGCTTTGCTATTAATTCATTTAGCTGAAGATGTTTGTTTTTCTTAGTCAGTTTTGAACTCCTGTGTTGAAATGTCAAGGTTATTTTTTGTTGTCGCTCAGACTTGTCCTCAGTCTCTGCATAACTCTAAGGATGAAGCCTTCCAGAAAGCTTTTCTTCCAAACATCCGCTTGTTTCAGCACAAAGACAACTTCAACATGAAAGACTGGAACCGACTCTCGCATTTTAACAATCCGTTTGGTTTTATGGGAATGAAATACAGCGGTATGTATCTTAAAACGTCACAACAGTTTCTAATTTTCTCCTAATTCAGTCATTAAAGCAGATATTGTGGAGCTTAAATGTATGGAATGTAATATTTTAGATCAAATTAAATTAATAGAAATTAAAGCAGTTCTAGTAAATAACCCTAGAATAAAGTTTACAACTTTCCTTTTCTGAACCGCGTGTGATGTACATCCACTACAAGTCGTAACCTGCCTGACAAACATAAAGAGAAAGTCTCACACTAGGCATGAGAAAACATAACCTATCCACATATTAGTAGCTGGTTAAAAAAAAATATTATTAAACCTTTTATTTAAGCAGATAAAAGGGAGATTAAGACCTCTTTAACAGGGGTGACCTGGTCAAAAAGCAGCAGCACACATCATAATAGAGAAAATAAATAAAAATATATAAAATGCAAGCTGTTAAGAGTGCAGGAGTTAATGTTACTATCGTATTTTAACAGTGTAAAACGCAACGATTTGAGTTTTAAAAATGCAGGCACCATTCAAAGGATTCTGTTGCACATCTTATAAGACGGGCATGTCCAAAGTGTGGCCCCTGAGTGATGTGTTTTGTGGCCCTCAGCTTCATTTCAAAATGGTAGAATGCAGACTTTATAACTTCTATGTTCAGATTTTTACTAATTTAAATCCTAAAAACCAAAATACATTAAAAAAAATGTTTTAATGTTTGAATCCAGTCCAAGGTATTAGCCTTTAATTAATCAGGTTTTTATCTTTTAATTGAACTTCCTGGTAAATAAAACCAGAAACCCTCACTGACCTTTACTGAACTTGTGAGCTCCGTTCGTTAAATGTGAACAAATCCAGCAGCGTGACTGAAGAACGAGTGACCCACAGTCTGTTCTTGTTGCTGAGAATGGAAGAAAAAAATTAAAAAAAAAACATAAAACAATTGACCGATCAGATCCAGGGATTTGGATGCTTAATTATTTTTGACTTGCATCTACAAAAATATACTGATCATTTTCCAATTTTTTAATTTATTCATTGAAATTTAGCATTTCTTATGTAAATTTAAAGATTACAAATAAAAAACAAATTGTGGCCCTCACTGCATTTCATCTTGATGATTTTGGCCCTTATTCTAAGAAGTTTGGACATATTTGGACTATTTAAAGCAAACACTCATTTTGCCTGCAGATGTCTCGGCTGCAGTAAAGCTGATCCCAAAGCCTAAAGAACCAATGCTCCCTCCGGGGAGCGACGGCTGTGTCCACTGTGCTGTGGTGGCCAATGGAGGAATCCTCAACGGCTCAAAAATGGGAGCAGAAATTGATGCTCATGATTACGTTTTCCGGTAAGAAAACGGTTGAATTTGTTTTTAAACTGATGACTGACAGTAAGTTATGAACGCATAAACGAGTCTTGTCAAATCAGCTTGAGAGAGCAGAAAATCTATAAGTACACCTTGAGCACTGAGAGCAATTAATTTTGAGAGTAGATAATAGAGCTGAGGTATGTATGACATTGTACTAATGAACAGAATGCTTTTTAAAATGGGCGTGTGGAGATTATTTGATGACACGTACCCAAAGAAAACAAATGCATATGTCTTTTCTGTCAAATAATAGAATCTATTTAAATCTGTTATGTCCATTTTTTCATTATATACATTATCAGCATTGAAGCATCTTCCAGACTTCAGATTTCCCCTCATTCAGTAGATAATGTTCTCACTTTACTGGAAGTATTTTTGTATTTTCTAATTTATTTGTGCTTTTCCTGACAACTTTAAACACGTCCATGGATCCTAATTTAGATCCCTTATCTGTGGACCAATCTACAAGCTGTATTTTCTAAGATAGTTGCTTTTATTTATAAACGACACCGGCGTTTTGAGCAGCACAGTCTGGTTTTAGAGCATTTCAGAGACCAGAAATGGTGCTTGATGACGAAAATACCATTTTTAACATTCTTATTACTGCATCTTCTCGCATCATCTAATCATTTGTCAAAGTTATACAAATATTGCTATTATTTGAAACAATTATATATGATCAGTAAGGTTGTGGTGTACCCCAGGGGTCAGTTCTTGGACCCCTTCTGTTCTCAGTTCTTCCTCTTGGCCAGCTTATGTTACCATTTCTATGCAGATGATACTCAACTATATACGTAACAATAAAATGTATAAATATCACCAGTCTTAGAAAACTTTACAACAGTCTATAATTATGATGGTGAGTCAGAGATTGTTATCTTTGGTCCCTCTCAATAATTAAGTCGGTTCCAATCTTCATAGTCCATCAGGTAAAATGGTGCTAACTGCTTGGAATTTATGAGTAATTATGGATTTTCCCTCCACGCCCAACTCAAACACGTCCAGTCTTGTGTTAAGGAGATTTTCAGTTATCAAAGACTCAAGCGATAAATAAAAACACCATGCAAAACTGGACTTGCAAGACATATTAAGTGTAGGCATGAGGTCTCTGCAGAGAGTTTTCATATCAGTTTCTGGTTCTAGACAGGTGACTTCACTTGAGATCGTTCACCAGACGTGGGGCTTTCCAACTTACAGGCTCGGTTGTGACCTTTCGTTTGTTTTGGTTGAGAATTTGCTCAATTTCTGCAAAATCTGGTGCAAACTTGCTAGACCATGAACTTCTTACTTCAGCTTAAGCAGGTTGCCCGTACACGTCTAAAAACTTAATGCACATTGTTCCTTCTCTAGTTGCAACTATAGCCAAAAGTTTATACTCAAGATGAACTTTTGTCATCCAAGTGTGGGTCTGTTACTTCACTGTAATCTAGACAGAAACTGCACGTATACCATCTGCTTCCTTAAATGAAACACTTAGACCATAACAAGAGTACATATAAAAATTAAGGACATATTTTTCTGAGACCTGAGCCTTTTTGGTGTGACATTTTTATTTCCCCTAGCCATTTATGTTCAGCATTTGACCTGAAGAGAACAACAACAACCTTGTTAATGAATCAGAAAGAAGTTCTCATTGTGAAATCATGGACACGCAACTATTCAGAAAAATAATACATTTATTTAAGAAACTTAGCAAAACCAGTTCTTCTGGCCAAAATGCTGCAATCAGATCTCTTTCTTTTCCATCCATCATCTAGAGTTTCTTTGTTAGTTGTGAGTTCATGAATTAGTTGTGTTTGCACAACCTGACTTAGTGTATCTTGATGTCATCCATCACTTCTAAGAGCAAGCAGCAGATAAAAGCTGTGTGCTTTGTTCTGAAAGGCCAGTATGAGTGTGTTTTTGTCCAATCTGCTGACAAGTGTTCACTTGGAATCATCACTTATCTGTTATCAGCGTGTGTTTAAGTGTGTGGTTAATGGCATGTACACAACCACTGCTGTCATTTGCTTTGCTTTGGTCGCGTCTAAATTGTTAGCCAGGAGCTGCTCGAATGCCTTTGACACTTCTGATTTGTAGTTGTTGTTGTTTTTCCCCTCATTCCAGATATGTCTACATTTGAATGATGCCTTTTCAGATAAGAGGTTCTAGACTGAGATATAGCGTTTGTTTGGTCGTGTAACACACACGAATCTCACCACTGAGAATGGGGGAACTCAAAGTCCTGCATTAGTATGCTTAAATAACTTTGTATTTGTTTGGTACACCTGTGCCCTAAATATTCTTTGCATGATTCAAAGTTACACCCCTATTTACATAAACGGCTAAGGTTGGCAAGCCGTAAAGAAATACTCCAAAATTCTCCACGTATATACAAATTTACTTGCTGGGTGGGAAAGAAGGTGCTGACATCTATACGTAGAGAAGTACACACTTGTTATGTTTGTAGGAGGCTCGTCAAAACAAAGTCATTTCATTGCAATCGCAGACGCTATCCCAGAGATTACATCTGGTTTGCTAAAACCACAAAAAGCATGTGTGTCGAGGTGTGTATGCCAGTTAAGGGCAGTGCAGCTATTTATTATGCAACACGGGACAAACCAGAATATTTGGCTTCTCACAGAAGCTTGCAACCCGGTTTAGGTCACCAGAGTTCAGTCCGCAATCTTTGACTTCATTATTTCAACATTAGGTCATCTCTCAGCGGTTATGATTAACGTATTTAGAACCTGAGCATTACTTGAATCATCCTAAATGAGAGATTCACCCTGATTATTGAAACTGATCATTTGAAAATGTGACCTGATTTGTTCCCACAGGATGAATGGAGCTGTGACCAAGGGTTATGAGGAAGACGTAGGAAAGAAAACTTCCGTGTATGTTCACACGTCCTTCTCAATCACTCAATCTCTCATTATCTTTGAAGAATTTGGATACAAGTCTGCTCCGTATGACGAGGTACTGAAAATTCAATAGTGTGAACTTGTTTATACCACATGCACATTTTTTAAAAATATTCTATTCTTTTCTTTTTTTTTTTTTTGGGACAGGGAATAAAGTACCTCCTGATTCCTGAGGGTTTGAGGGACTTCTGGTGGCTCGAGGCTCTTTTTGAAGGAAAACGGGTTTCTGCTGGGGAATTTGAAAATGAAGAGTAAATATCAGCTCTGAAAATATTTATATGTACAGAAGAAAGCATGTAGCTGAGCATCATTAATAGTGGTTTATGTTTGCATGTTTTCACCCTCCAGCGCCAGATCTTATTATTCAGGGAAGTTCAACGAAAGCAACTTCTACGTCCTACACCAGGACTTCCTGCGATACGTACGAAACAGGTAAACATTCACTCACAATCCTATAAATTATTGTAATTTCACATTTACTCATGAATCATGGAAAAGACTCAGAATAGGTTTTGCGAGTGGCTTTCAGCTACTACCATGTCAAATTGTAGCTCATTATCTGTCAAAATGACTTGAGTTCGATCCATTTTTTAATTAATGGCGGCCATCTTGAATGGGATTTACTCCGAACTCCATAGGCCCAGTTATTCCAGTAGAAGTCAATCAAATATGAACTGTGACATTTGTGAGATTAGTCGTCTGTCTTGCCGCTACTGACTAGCCATTAGTGTGTCAATGTGGTGAAAGCTAATCTCTGTTTCTCCAAGCTGAGGTCATTTAAAGAGCATTAATCATTGAAAGAATTTCTCTTATTTTTATTCCTTTCTCACAGGTTTTTAAAATCTGATTTTCTGAACGATGACATGTGGGCAATAGTCCGGCCAACCAATGGAGCGTTCACTCTCTTCTTAGCTCTGCACACTTGTGACACAGTAAGTTTGCTTTCGGTATTATATTGAGCGCTGTGTTTGCACTTACCTGTTGTCCTTATCTGACCTTTAATGACTATAAAATGAGAGGAGCTCGGGTTTGAAGTTGGAGTTGGTTAATCTATTGTCTTATTCTTGACACATTAATCATTATCTCACACGATTCACCTTACGTGACCTAATACAATATTTGGCAACAATAATACATGAATTATTGTAAGTACTGACATCTACAATGGGCTATATGCCTGTTAACAAATTTAAAATCCTGACCAAAAATGACTCCCAGATTGGTGACAAACTGAGTTTTTTTAATGAAAACTCAAAGAGTTCAGAGCTATCCAGCATCTTGATGTCATTAAGATGCTGGACTGAGTGTGTTAAAGGCCATGTTTTCTTAAACTAGACCCTAAAGAGAGCAAGCGCACAGAAAAGAGAAGAGATCCGAGGATTGAACCCTGAGGGACCCCACAATAAGACATTTACTCAGGACAAGTGTTTTATTGTAAACAGCATTCCATCCATCCATCCATCCATTTTCTGTAGCCGCTTATTCCTCCACAGAGGGTCGCGGGGGAGCTGGTGCCTATCTCCAGCGGTCATGGGGCGAGAGGCGGGGGACACCCTGGACGGGTCGCCAGTCCATCGCAGGGCCACACAGAGACGAACGAGACAAACAACCACACACCCACTCACACCCAAGGACAATTTACCAGCCCAATTAGCCTGACAGTCATGTCTTTGGACTGTGGGAGGAAACCGGAGTACCCGGAGAAAACCCACGCATGCACGGGGAGAACATGCAAACTCCACGCAGAGAGGCCGCAAGGCCGGGACGCGAACCCACGACCTCCTTGCTGCGAGGCAACAGTGCTAACCAGCTGCGCCACCATGCAGCCTCACTGAAGTAAAATCATTCACTCTATCACAGTTTTAAAGGGGCAAAGCCAAAGATTATGGGGCAAAGATTATGTCTTTTGCGTTTCATGGTGTGACAAGTAAAACTTTTTAACGGGAAGTTAGAGGAATTCGGACACATATTGTTTTACATGTTTCCTGCATGACAAAGATTTTGCGAAGGATGTTTTACTGAAAGATGCACCAACCAGTCAGATCTGTTTATGGACAAAAAAATGTTTTCAAACTGGTGCCGAAGTAGAACTTGTAAAAGGAAGCGTCATGACAAGGTCATGCTTTCAGGTGTGTTCCTGTTCAGTCTTAAGACGAGTTATATTTCCTTCCATGTCTGGATAAGTATGGAAATTTAAAGGAGAGAAAAAATTTAAACCAGATTCTGTTTTATTAAGCTTTAAACTGCAGCAAAAACAAACGCATATTGCTTTGTTTAGCAGCTGTTGTTCAAAAGTGTTATAAAAATATCTGCTTTACGTGTGGATAAACTGTCTTTTTATACATTTTTTATTCTTGCCATTTATTTTTATTACTCTTTTTTGTCATCTTCAGGTGAAAATACAGATTCATGACAATTACTATGATTTTTCTAACTACTATGTTGAAAAGTACTTGATGCTATCAGTGCTGTAATTTATAAAACACACAAAGTTTTGTGGTTTAATTATGACCTGAAGGAGCTGCATAACCGCAGGAATCCGGGAATTGAGTTTTTTTCACCAAACTGGCTCCGCCGCTGAGGCTTATGGCAGGCCATTTGTGTATTTATTCAATATCTGTGAGATTATGTATATGTACTTTTTTTTAGTGCCATTTTTTCTTTTAAAAGAAAAAAAGTTATGGTCCAAAAGTTTTATTTTGAGCAGACTTATCAAAGATTTGTTCCACAATCAGAATCTGTTTCACTATAACTGCGTGTCTCTGTTGAGCAAATTCAAATAATAAACAACTGTTGTCATCCTCAGGTGAGTGCATATGGATTCATGACAGAAAATTACTATGAATTCTCCAACTACTATGTTGAAAAGCATCAGAAGAGTGAGGTCGTTTTCTATGCCAACCACGACCTGCTTCAGGAGAAGGACCTGTGGAAGAGCTTACACAACCGGAAAATACTAAAGCTACATCAAAGGCCGTGAGGCAGGATGCTGACACACTGAAATGTTTACCATCCTGCAAAAGCACGCAAGGACTTTCTGCTGCACGATGAGCCTGTTAAGAATGTTTGTATTAATACTTGCACAGAAAATTTCAAATGCAGTATTTGAATGATTGTATTTTTGTTATAAATGAATATGAATGGTATATACGCGATTATTTGTCATCGTGCCATGAAGTTGAAATACATTGAGCTAATTTAGCCCAAAAAAAGCTGCTGAAAACAAGATTCATTTTTGATACAAAACTGTTCTTTCTTTTCCGTTTCTAATGTTTAGAACTGTAAAATCTCAGTCAGTGAGTCAAATGTTCTCAATTTCTTTCACCGTTTAATAAAATACCTGGTAAAAATAATGGATCTGTACATCCAGTTTAACAGTAGTTTAGTTTTCTATCAGTCTTTCTTCTGTAAACACCATCCAGATTGTTGTTTTTTTATCTGCAACATTTAGGACATTACGTTACCTTATTTAATTACAGATATTCTAAATGTGACATAAGCAGAGTGTGAGCACTTGTATTAAATTATTTGTTGGGGTTCTCAGGTTTATAAAAGTAGCAAAAAAACATGTGGTTTATATTTTATTGTGAAGGAAAATACATATTTTTATAAATAAAATGGCTACTTTTTACAGAATTAAGGTTTCCAAGAGTGTTGTTTGTACAGAAGACTTTTTGATGGACGACAGGAAAAAAGTTTTAAAGTTAAAAAGATGCTTCAGGCTAAGGTATGATAACTGGAACAAAAACGTCCATTAAAATGTACAATGTGAGTATTCAGGTGTTTAAACAAACATTGATTACATGTCATTTAAACATGTAACATGATGTGATCCCAAAATGTGTTTTATCCATGAGAACATACATTTTTCTAGCTTATTATGACCTGGTGGAGCTTTATAACCTGCTACTGACAGATAAAACATCGGTTCCTCCTTCTTCAGCAACAGTATTGTTCTGCATTCTGTCTGTTGCAGGATGTCTGGGCTTTGAGGATTACGTTTGACTTGTTTCCTCCCTTCATTATCTTCCTCTATGATAACAGACATGTGATTCTGTTAGATAGAGCAAACATTTAAACCCTCATCATAAGAACATCTCACGACTCTGTTTGTCTCTCTTTATTCAAATGTTACAATAAAACTATGTTGGATCTACTCATCAAGACTTCTTAATAATGATTTTTCCACATAATAGCCACAGGAATCTGGGACTTCTGCTTTTCCACTAAACTGTGGCTAGCCATTTGTGTATTTATTCAACAACCGTAGGCTCAATATGTGCTCATTTATGATTTTTTAAATTTGTTTTGACAGCAGAATTGTCTATTCAAGCTCTAATTTGACTTATTTAATTTTCTGGGGTGTAAATTCTTTATATTTTATTAGATAAGTCTCTATTTAATTGCTGTAAAATGCTATCTCATTAGCAATGGCTGCAATACTTGAGCAGCAGAATATTAAGGTGATTCTTTTTAGGATTTGAGGCTCACAAACTACAAACTGACCCTGCATTGCTTTACGATTATTAAAGGTTTAATAGCAACTAAGGAATAAAAGATTTTCTAACTCTTCTAAACAGAGTTTTAGCTCTAAATTTATTTTTATTTGTAAAGACAATTCCTAAATCCTAGATATTATGATTATTTTAAGAGTTCTTCTGATTTTCAGATTAATTATATAGTTATTAAATTAGTTTAACCTGGATTACAAAATATAACATTTATCTGTGGGAGCTGAATATTAAGAAATCAATCAGTTAGCTTGGAAACATACTTTTAAAATACAAACAGTACCCCCTGCTGACACATTTGAGTACTACAAAAGGCAATACATTTACAGGAATGTTTAAATGGCTCCAAAGGTGATTGATAAAATCTGATTTAAAGAAATAGTTGCAAATTTTGAAGATAATTTTATTGTTACTTAGTCTGTTTATCACTCTTAAATTAATCACTAAACAAAAACATAATAATAATAAAAAGATTTTTAGGATGCATTTTCAGCAGATTCAGAAAAAAAACATGTGAAAAAAATTAGAAATGGGGAAAATATTTAACATAGATGAACCAATTCAGAGATGATGCAATAATTACAGTAAACCCAATTACAGTAAATAACACATGTTTACAGTATAATCAGGACTTTATTAGCATTAAGTCATAGTAAAAGTACAAGGAAGTTCTGAAACATCCACCGAAGGGGAGCCACCTCTTTGCCTGCAGGCACTCATTCACTCCAGGATTTATCCAGTACATCAAACACTTCAGATGATTTGTTTGCAGGATCAAACACACTTTCATACTTGCTGTTTGAAACTTTTATTACCACGCTCATGTCCCGCATAGAGCAGGTGATTACTCAACCCTGACCCAAAAAGAAAAAAGAATTTTTGTGTAATGACCCTTTGTTTGGCAGATTTTAGCCCTGCCCAGTCACACACACATGCTTCACTATCTTTAAAGAAACATCCTGTCTAACTCATCTGACTTATCATAAAGACGTGATTAAGGACTTGTTCCACTGCAGGATTACTCTAAGTAATGGCTTCATCGCTTCGCTGCACTTAGCTTTGTCTGAACTGAACTTGAAAACGTTCCCTTCTCAGCGATGATAAACCAAAAAGTCAGATTTCTTTCTTTGCTGATGATGATTTTATTCAGCATAGGTCTTTTAATTGTCTCAGAGGAAAGTTTAACAGAAAACATCAGGTAAGTTTGAAAATTTGGAACTTTAGATTATTTTCTGCTAAGGATTTGATTAAATGTTAATTATTTTTTTTTGATCTAACTTAAGATACAGCTGGAAATCCCTCTCAGGATCTAACAGATCTAGAGAAGTCACCCTGTTTAAAATCAGTGGATTTTGGCAAAAGAAAGGAGAGTCGACTCCATCCAAGATGGAAAAAGGAAACTTGGTGACGATGCCTCAAACCTCTCCTGCTGAGACTCCAATTCCCATGTTATTCAAGAAGAATTTCAGCAAGATTCCTCAGTGGGATTTTGAGGATATTTATCAGCAGGATGCTCCACCAAGACAGACTGTAAGTCAATCACATGTTCATTTGTGTGTCTTTGTGGATGAACTCTCTGTTTGCGTTGTTGTTATATGATTAATAAACAGACTCTAGACTTTCTTCTCTTTGTTTTTTATCTCCATTAAACTACCAATGTTTGAGTTTTCTCCTGATTTGTCTCACTCAGACCTGTCCTCAGTCTCTGCGTAACTCTAAGGATGAAGCCTTCCAGAAAGCTTTTCTTCCAAACATCCGCTTGTTTCAGCACAAAGACAACTTCAACATGAGGGACTGGAACCGACTCTCACATTTTAACAATCCGTTTGGTTTTATGGAAATGAAATATGATGGTAGGTCTTTTCTTGGAGGCTAACCTTGAGAGCAACACTGTAGTCATCATTACTCATTTTCTTCCCTGAACCCTTCAACTTTCACACTAAGAAATTAGTACTACTTTAAAGTATATTTTATGTTGTTTTGTGTATGTGCATTTCTTTCTTCATTTGAGCATTAAGGGTTATAATCAGGGAGCTTCAAATCAGCAAAAATGTTTGAAATTTTACGTTTTAGTATTAAAATTTATTTTTGGTGAAACGAGGAATATAAACCATCATTTTGTGCAATATTTGTGTATAAACTATCTTAAAAACTCATCTTGAAAAGTGCTTGAATTTTATTTAGACTAGAATTTTAGTAAATAATAATGTAAAAAAATTATATATTATTATAATAATTGCCCTAAGCTATAATAAACCTATTTATTTTCTATTAAATCATTCTGAAATTTTCGATTTCTTTTAGTTAGTAGGATTTTCAAATTAATTATTTTAGTATTTAATTTTTTAAAATAATTTTATTACATTTTTGAATTCCAGAATGAGCAAAACAAACATTTTCTTTAAAAAATAAATAGATAACCTAATAAAAATGAAAAAAGGGTGCTGATTGCAGTTTTTCCTCGATATTTTACGTAAAACTACAAACATAAACAGTTTGATTTCAGGATAAATATGATTTTCTCAGGATTTTCAGGTTAAAAAAATCACGATTAAATAAGAACTGATAAGGTTAGTGTTCAAATGATTCATTCACACATTTTAAATATCAAATTTTGTGTAAAAATACCTAAATATTTGTATTTTTCCCACATTTTCCCACATATACTTCTGAATTCTATTAAAACCTATTTTTGCACCTTGTTGATTATTATAGCTAGCATCCCATTAAGATGCATTACCTTTACAAATAATACATAATCTTTATTTCCGTCCTCAGACGTATTAGCTGCAGTAAAGCTGCTCCCAAAGCCAGAAGAGCCTCTGCTCCATCCCAAACCAGGCGGTGACGGCTGTGTTCGCTGTGCTGTGGTGGCAACTGGAGGAATCCTCAACGGCTCCAAGATGGGAGCAGAGATCGATGCTCATGATTACGTTTTCCGGTAAGAACCTGTTGGTTGATCTGCTTTAGAATGTCAAACCAACAAACAAATAACTGAAAGGATTTAAAAGGCCGGATATCCCAGGTCATAATGTGATGATAGTGAAGTGGGTTTTCCTTTAACTCCTAATTATATTCAACAATGGGTGGGGGGTAATTTATGGATTTAGGTTTTTATAAAAGAATGAATCATGCTTGTGTCAGAGATTGCAGGACGCCCATTTGCTCATGTGTTTGTGATGTTTTCTCACGGGACATTTTGAATATTCTACATCAGAAAACAAAGATGGTCAACTGTAAGCTGTTTGCTGCACATTCATACAAAGAAGACTGCACTGTAAAAAATACTAATCCATCTTAAATCGTTTCCCCAGTTTTACTTGTTTATGTAGTATAAATAGTTATTTTTTGAATATGTTTAGTTGTTATTGAATTTACATTTCTACCCTCTAGGATTTCTATTTAGTCCAAAAACATTTACTTTTGTTCTTCATAAAACAGTCGAGGACAAATCCAAACTATTACAACTACTCACTTACTGGAAAGTTAACAAAAAACGAATACGCTAATCTTCTTTTCATGTAAAAACTGTATTTAGATTTTGCAAATCTAACACTTTTCAGTCTTATTTACTTTAAGCAAAATCAAAAGACTGAGGACTTTTTTTAATACTGTCTCTGATTTGCGTGACAGGATGAATGCAGCAGCAATCGAAGGTTATGAGGAAGACGTAGGAAACAGAACATCGGTGTACGTTCACACAGCCCACTCAATAACTGCATCACTTATTTTTTACTGGGAATTTGGGTACAGAGCTGCCCCACATGATGAGGTATTAAAGCTTGACAGCATAATATTCTTTTTATGTTTCACGCGATAACATTAATTGCCCTTATTACCTTCTTTTGACAGGGAATAAAGTACGTCCTGATCCCTGAGGGGATGAGGGACTTCCAGTGGCTCCAGGCTGTGATCAAAGGCGACCGGGTGGCTGGTGGCCAATACAAGAATATAAAGTGAATATCAACTCATTTGTTCAATCTCTAATGATATTTATGTACTAAGGTCTACTGTTGATCAGTTGTTAGCTGTGGTCTTGGTCTCATGATGTCAAAATGTGCAGAATTCTAATTTAAATTGGTCGATTCATAGCCGTGCAGCTCCAGCAAGTTGTGCAAGAAGTACTGAAACATTGAACTGTTGTACATGTACGTTCGGATGTTTGGTCATCTGTAAAGGTTAGAGTGCACAAAGTCAAATATCTCTAATGTTTTATGAGTTGTGCACACTGAATGCTGGAATGCTTAAAAGCATGTCAGCGACTGAACCACTGCCAATACCCCACAAATTAGCCTGACATGCAGTCTGCACACACACACCCTTCCCTCCTGCTCTCGTTGTTTTAAAGCTTCTGCACTAAAAGCCAGCTAAGCGACATCAAAGCTCTTTGCAGCCCTGCATGCTCTGAGGCTTTGACATGTAAACATGTTATTGATGATGGGATAGGAATGTGAAGCCTTTGCAGACTGACAGGATTAGGTGTACTCTCAATTTTTTGTTTTAAAAGAGTATTGCTAAAAATGCCAGTGCCTGGCTTTATTAAACATTTCATATTTTTTTTATTTCATCAGTGACTTTAATTGCATTTATTTATTTTACAAGAAGCATCGATGACTAGTTGAGCAAGGTTGTGGAAATGTACAAGTAAGGGGAAAAAACTAATGTAAAGCACATCTTTAAACACATGATTGTTTATTGTGTTTTCACCCTTTAGTGCAAGAACCTATTACTCGGGACAGTACAACGAGAGCCGCTTCTATGTTGTGCACCAGGACTTCCTGCGATATGTACGAAACAGGTCAGTCTAATCACAACCCGGTGCACGTTTTAACACTTTCAACCATATTTCACCATTTGGGGTGGTGTTTTTGCACATTATATAAAATTCAAATATCCTATTCGAGGTCACAGAGAGCTGTCTCTGAGAGGCGGGGTTACACCTGGACGGGTCGTCAGTCACACTCCCTCAAATAACCAGCTAATCTTACATGAACTGGGTTTTTGTGGGAGGAGATAAGAAAACACCTAAAAAGCATGCATGCTCCAGCGCCATAGAGAAACAGAGTTCGGACACTTCCATTGGCTCCAATAGAAAGAATGGAATGCGGAAGTAACGTCGGTCATGGAGCTCTCAATAGTTCCAAACAAAGCCCAGACGCCAATAGTTCCACCACAGAGCGCTGTTCATTATCGCTGTTTCGGAGCTATTTTCTAATGTAAGTTGATGAAATGACAACATTTTTGACACTGTGAAGCGTTAGCTGACTACTCTGTACCAAAATAAGTCAGTAGTGATTTTTCTTGTAGCCAGTTTTAGTAAATTAATCGTGTCAACCGGCTAGTAATCTGTTTAGCTGAAGCTAGCTTGTTGTTAGCGGCAGGTCTGTGTGTGTTACACTGGCCCCTTTCTGTCTCATTCAGCTTTGTAAATATCCAGAACTTTTTGAAATATTTATCTTTAGAGTTTGATAAATTGTTTGGTGATTTTCTGGATTTAAATAAGTTCTAATCAGACACAAACATGTACGTGTAAACTTTAGGCTCCAACTCAAAGGAAAGTTTTTAACTTGTTGCTGTCAGGTCTTTACCTCTTTTAAAATCGTTATT
The DNA here is from genome assembly GCA_006937965.1 of Callopanchax toddi. Classification (NCBI taxonomy): domain Eukaryota; kingdom Metazoa; phylum Chordata; class Actinopteri; order Cyprinodontiformes; family Nothobranchiidae; genus Callopanchax; species Callopanchax toddi. Next base: position 45,725 of record SSNR01000685.1, on the reverse strand, counting down.
AAATTATCTCAACTACATAAAAAGCATTTAGCATTTAATGGGTTAGTGGTTGACTGGTTCATGTCCAATTTAATTGTTACTTTGACCTCTTGATCCTTTACAGACATAAATGTCTGCATAATGGTGATATTATCAGTGAAGAAAAATGTGATTTTGAACATGAGTTAATTATGGATTGTTTTTCAGTTAAACCACATGAGGCTGACTTCAATGACCTGCTGAACCGTGCTACACACTCAGGATCAACTCAGTAACGTGTCATTTCTTCAAAGCAGAATGCTGAATACCAAAGCTGAATGTGCTTCTGTGATGATGATTGTTTTCTGAGTTCTCTGAAACTTTTCTCTGTCAGGAGGTCAGCAGGTGTGAAGGTCCACATCGAAGGAGCTGCTGTCAGTGATGAACCCTCTCTAGAACTCAAACATGTTTTAACATTGTATGAAATAAAATGTCTTGGTGCAGAAGTAATGACTAAGCAGTGTAAATAGTAGTAAAAGTATTTCTTTCGTAAAGCTTGTTTTATATGATGCTGTATAATAAAATGTTTGGTGTTTCTTTGCACAAATCATTACACATTTATTTTCTCATCCAATAAGGTTTTATCCAGAAACAGTTTTATTTTATTAACATTTTAATCAGTTATTACTTTACAAAAATTGTTAGGCTATAAGCTGAACAGAGTTATAGATGCATGGAGTCACTTCACATGAAAAATAAACGTAAAATATGGAATCATGATGTCTTCTACAGAAGATAATAATCTTGGGTTGTCAGTTAAAACATCCACTGCCACATAAGTTTTCTCCAAGTCCTTTAAAATTTTAACATCAGAGCTCTTTAGCACAAGCACATTTATACTGTAGGATAAGATAAACAGTAGCATCTCAGGGCACGTCTCAGAGATTTGATATTAATAAAGGTGTTAAACAAGGCTGCCCAATCTCACCGTTACTTTTCATTATTGCGGCTGAAATGCTCTCAATTTTAATCAAAAAGTCAAATTTTGGTAAACTATCAATTTTAGGTGAAGAAATTGTTATCAGCCAACTGGCTGATGACACAGCAATTTTTCTAAACGATCTTAAGGAAATTCCTAAAATCCTCAAAATTATCAATATTTTTTCTAAAGCATCAGGTCTTTATTTGAATGTTAATAAATGTGAGATTTTACCATTAAAGGAATGCTCACTGTTAACAACATGTAACATCCCAATAAAACCTGTAGTGAAATATTTAGGAATGCATATAACTAAGAATGCTACAGAACTGGAAAACCTGAACATCTGGAACAGACTTCTCAAGTGTAATTCGTCCCTTAACAGCTGGTCACAGAGAATGCTTTCTCTTTTTGGTCGAATTTTCCTTACTAAGATGGAGAGCATTTCTAGGCTGATATATCCAGCATGCTCCTTTGAATTCTCCAAGGCAGCTATTAAAAAGATCAACCAAACAAACTTTGATTTCATTTGGAACAGGAAAGCACATTATATGAGGAAGGGTAACCTGGTTAAAACATTTGAAGAGGGAGGTCTGCAGGCGATTGATTTTGACTGTTTAAACGGCAAACTTAAAATAAAATGGTTAAATAATTTTCTAAAAAATCAAAATAGCCTCTGGTTTTTGATCCCCAATCACATTTTTTCCAAATTTGGAGGAATAAAGGTCCTTCTTGGCTGTGACTTTGACCTAAAAAAGTTACACATAAAACTCTCCTCTTTCCATCAACAAGTGTTACTTTATTGGAAGTTACTTTACAAACATAATTTTAGCCCCCATGACACACCCCTGTGGAATTGTAGATATATTACTATGAAAAACAAATCATTTTTTATTAAGAACTGGAATGATAAGGGTATTTGGTCTGTGATGCATTTGTTAAATGATAGAGGTAGTCTAATGTCCTATAATGAATTTCACTTAAAATACGATCTGGTAGAAGACCCTAAGATTTTCCACAACATATGTAGAGCTATTCCTCAAAATCTGGTTGTGTGTTCTTGCTCTTACTCTGAATATACTGATCATAATTTGTGTTTTCCTGAATTGTTGATCAATGGTCAAAATTTTACAAGTTCCAAATTCTCCAACTCTGTAATTAGGAAATTTCTTACTGACACTTTGTATCCTTTTCAAACAATTCCAAATCAGATATCTCTGTTATTCTCCACTAAAGAAAGATCTCAGACTAGGAGTAATTATATCAAACTCCCACTTCCTCCTAAAGCAAAGGAAATCAATTTTAAAATGATTTCAGGTATTTATCCCTCTGGTGAACTTCTCCAAAAACGATTTGGTTTTGAGTGTGATGGTTGTGCTTTTTGTGAGGCAGCTGTCGAAACAACAGAACATTTGTTTTATGATGCATTTACAGTGAAGCCTTTTGGGATGATGTTCATTACTGGTTGTACTCCAGGCTTCCTCATCTGCCAGAACTCACTAAAAAGGACATTTTGTTTGGAATGTTATGGACCGATAAAAAATATGAATCTGTTTTAAATGTGATTACCATTCTTGGGAAATTCTTTATCCATAAATCTAAGTTTCTGAAATCAAAACCTTCCTTCTTTACATTTCACAAAGAATTCTGTCACTTTTTGCTGTCACTTCGTTACATGAAGGGGAAACAAGCACTAACTCTTTACAATTTAACAAATGACCTTAATCTTTCAAGTATACCCTAGTGTTTTTTTTTTTTTTTTAAGTCTTTTCTGTTTAATATAAGTTTTTTATTTACTGTTTGTTTGTATTCCTTATAATTTATTGTTTGATGTTAAAATCTCTACTTGACTATTGTTTAATCTTGACTTTAGCTGACTGGTCTCAAGTTCTGAAAAATATTTATTGCTGAAGAATGTGAACTTTGGTTTACTCCTTTTGATGTTTCTTACATTCATTTTATCTGTACAATATGCTGAAGTCAATAAAGTTATTATTAAAAACAATAATAATAAAAAAATAAAATAAACAGTAGCATCTTCATGCTAGCATGCAGAACGACAGAAAGAGCTCTTAATAGGTCTTATACTCTGGTTTTCTTTACTTGGTTAGCATAATAATAAACCACTTTAAACCTGCTGGTAGAGATCAGTATATTGCAGAAACATTTTAATTTTTAAATATAATCTGTAGCCAAAATTTTCTACGATAAATGTTGTTTCTACCGCTTCTTTAAAAAAATCCTTTGATAAAATACATAATTGGAGGTAACTGATATACATTGTTGGTCAATAATTACCGAAAATAGCTCGGGAGATGAGAAAAATAATCGTTGTAGCAGTGTATCCTGCCAGAAACCGCTCTGACTGACTGACAGCGCTGAGCTGTTGGAACTATTGGAGGCTGCATGAACCACGTGACT
>SSNR01000685.1:0-24836 GCA_006937965.1 Callopanchax toddi | reverse complement strand
CTCTTTTAAATGACCAGGGACAAAGAGCTGCTGGCTGCACACCTGGTGATGGTTTCTAACCAGAGAGCGTCAGTCCCTCTGGTTTCCTCTCTTCATCTGTGACCTCATCACTGTCATAAAGAAAGAAAGAAATCAAAAACAGTCCAGATCTAGAATCAGGCATCCAAATAGAACTCAAAACCAACATTTACCAGTATTAAAGCATTATTCAATTATAGTAAATGAACATTTAGACATATTAGTACTGATAGATGTAGTTACCTCTCCCCACAGACACTGGCATGTATGGAGATGTCATCCTTTGAAAAGAGCTCACTACACACTGGACAAGTCACCTATCAGCAATAAAAGAAATGTCAATATTAGGTCAAATAAATTTAAAGAGAGGAATAACTGACAGCAAACATATTTGTGTTGACTCAAGCCAGAACCCAAGTATTTGTTTCTTTACTGCAGAGACACTTTTATATGTTCAGGATGAGTTCACAGTTGAATTTTAGTCACGTTAGGACATTGTGACCTTCGTGGCACTAAATCTAGACATTTATGATAGACTCTATTTAGCTCACTAACTCATTGCTGAAATGTATTAGTCACCTCTGAGGTTGACACCAGACTGGCCCCAGTGTATCCTGACTATTGGGATAAAAATGTTTACTTTGTATTTACCGTTTATAACTTTATCTAATGTGGCAAAATGCAAGACAAGAAAAAAATGAAACAGTCCATAAGAACAAGCCACCTAAACATGTTTCAATATGCTCACCTTACTGTGAAGAAGTGAGGAGTCCACATGAATGGAGGCAGGTGACCCCAAACTGGATGCCTGTAAAAAATGGAGAATATATAACATGAAATCTCCTAATGATAAACAAAGATTCAAAATTATTTATCTTACCCCTTTAATGTCATCATCCAAAAGCACATTGTCATTATCAGACAGTCTATAAAATAAAACACGAAACATACTTTTAAAAATGAATAAAAACTGTTTCTAATGTGTTAGTCAGTTTGGAGCACTCGGTGTAAAATACTGGTAGTGGCTTCATTATTCAACAGCTACCTGAACATTTATTATTACACACCAAATCAACAATTAAGGAGTAAGGAAAGAATCTTTTGTTTTTTACGTTGAAAGGCTGTACCTCCTGGGTACATGATGTGACACACAGCGAGCTTTAGGCATGGCCAGGAACTCCAGAGCTGTGAGAGGTAGAGGGGAAGTCTCCAGTGTGTGCTGGATGGGCATCATATACAGTAGAGACAGCCCTTACCTCCCCAGGACTTCACAAGGCTGGACCCAGTGGATCCTTCCTCTTGAGGTGACAGCAGTGTCAGCCTGCGTTGGCCTGATCCACCTTTGGTAGTTACTTAATTTGGACACATTTATGTCTTATTATAATTGTAACAAACATGACTGGCTTTATTTCACTGACAAAAACAAAGAAAGGGCATAAAGACACTATTCTTACCCGTAGCTTTGTGAAGCATCCAGGCCCTCCTCAAGTTCAGACATTTTTGTTTATGTCACGCACAGAAGGTCAGTCAACTGCAGATTTAAAACATGCAGGTTTGATACATAAATGGTTATGAAATCAATGGGAATCACAGTAATGCAAATACATGAAATTCTGACATGGTCTGAACACATCAGATTTTAGATTTCATTATGCATTGCCATTACTTTGTGCATATTCCAAACACTACCATAATTTATTCTTTCTAGATAAGTTCATAGCAGGTCACATACTTCTTATGGTCAGCATCCTCTGGTACATTGACTGTCCCTTCTTTCCAACCCAGCCTGTAAAGCATCAGCTCATCTGAGGTCTGGGACTTTTCTCTGATGCTGTGTGCAGAAGGAGGAATTGGATTTGTGTTGTTTTGGTGCTTCTTGTCCTTTTGATGGGCAACAGCGAGAGAAGTCTGCCATTTTTTCTGGCTTTGAACAGTCCTGGTGAAGCATCTGAAAAAAATTAAATAATAAAATAAAATAAACATTTTAAAATTTGCAAATTTATTTCTAAATGTCCACATCTTAATTATATTATTGTTCATTAATCTTTTGTCATTTGATGAAAGAAATGAGCCACATTTTAAAGAATCTCACAGTTTAAAAAGCTTAAGCCAACTGTGTCATTAATAGGCGTTCACAAATAACATCCACACCTGGACATGTTTTGTTGAACAGCGTTCTCTGAAGGTGCCTGTGCAGAAACTGAATTTTGCAGTGGTGACTGGTGTAGCATGGCCTGCCTTCTGCCACTGTCTGACCATGGCTGTGTAGAGCTCTGTCCCTGAACTTCATTTACAACATTCAACATCATTAGTCACTACTTCATGCAATTACTGTTGTTAAATAAGACATTGGGTTGACACAACATAATGTACTGAAAATATGGATTAGCCAGTTTCTAAATCATACCATTTGGAACTGGAGTATTCAAAGCAGCTCTCAGCATGGAGACCAAATTGAGAGCTGCATCACGTACCTGGTTCTGCAAGACAAGAGAAAAATGACCATCACTGCTGAAATGAAGAAATCTAACTACTTGGATAAAAATGCGTTTGGATCATAACTCACCTGTTTTTTTTCCCGTTCCAATATTCTGCAACATCAAAGCTGAGTGTAGGCAACTGGACACACACAAGTCAACACTTGGTTACTCAGCAAGTAAAGGAGAAATATAGAAATAGAACGTAATTCACTATATTTTACTGCCTAGAAATATTTCGATCATTTTGGTAACATTTCTAAATAATAATTCAGTTCCTCGGTTAGAATATGGGCCAATATAGAGTCACTGCCTAAACGCCACATGTTTCATCAAATCTACGGTCCCATAAAATTATTTTTACAACTTAAGTTTCATTCCTCTGAATTCCATTTATTATTTTTCTTAAATTTTAACCTTAATGTCGTGTTAAATGTTGCATTATAAAAACATCGGCAATTTAAAAGGGAAATATACATTTTCTTAAACGGACAACAGTGAAAACGAAAACACTTTAATTTTACAGACACAAAAACGTTTAACTTATTTATTGAATGGTTTATGTAGATGTATTTTTCATTTACTTTAATCAAAGCTAAACCTAACATGCGACTTTATGAGTTAGCCAAAGTGGCGTCTATGGCTAGCTCCGACAACTCAAACAAAAGTAGGCATTTCCAGGCAGTTACTTGAGAAATATCCAAGGTTATCTTTAAATTCACTTACTTAAATATATCTTCTTTGGCTCTGCTACTGTTGCTTACAGTTCTTTTATTTAGTCACCACTCCATCCATCCTCACCGCAGTCCTGAACTGGCTAAAGTTAGCCTCCATTGACGCTATGTTCTGTAGTTTTGGCAACGTGTTAATAAAGTTTTTAAAAAAAAGTTAGCCCAAACCAGCGTCATAGAGATAAACATTTGGGAGTCCCGCCTCTCTCTTCGAAAGTAACCAATCATGTAAGGGCCGGTGAATCCTTGGTACCCGCCTCCAAACTGACAAAAATAATTTCCGCGCGCGAGCAGAATATTCACTCGAGAGCAAAGCAGCATGCGCGCGCGTGTCAGCCACACTCACGCTCATGAGAGCTTCATTCTGCACGCGCGAGGAGTATTATTATGCGCACCAGTGGTAAATACAAGCGCGAGTAGTAGAATTTCGCGCGCGGGTGTTTGATGTGCGCGCGCGAGATGGGGGAATCTTCAGCGGGAGGGGAAAATACACGCGTGGATGTTTAATCTGTGCTCTCTGATTATTGGCAGGATTATAATCTTATACAGAAGCCTTATAATTAGTCACTCTCTTAAATTAGACCTTTAAAAAAAACTCAAATTATGACATTTATCACATTTATAATAAACATTTAGGACAAAGCAACACTTTGAATTCAGCTGATCTATTATTATCTCAATAATAATAAAGTTAATTGAATCGTCCTCGTGACTCATTTGGTTTTACAAACATTAAAAACCAAAAGTTTTAATTGGACACAAGTATACACAAGTCCAATTATACACTAGTACCATTATAGTTTACAGTAATATGCCCTAAAAATAAACATTCATCTTTATTTCTGTCCTCAGACGTATTAGCTGCAGTAAAGCTGCTCCCAAAGCCAGAAGAGCCTCTGCTCCATCCCAAACCAGGCGGTGACGGCTGTGTTCGCTGTGCTGTGGTGGCAACTGGAGGAATCCTCAACGGCTCCAAAATGGGAGCAGAGATCGATGCTCATGATTACGTTTTCCGGTAAGAACCTGTTGGTTGATCTGCTTCAATTTCTATCCACTAAAAAGTTTAGAAAGATCAGACATCCCAGGCTTTACATGATGTGACACAGAAGTGGATGAACTTGTTGATGCTCATAATTGCATTTTTCAGTAATTGGAAAGAAGAGAGTGAACCCGTCGGTCGAGTTCTTTGTGCAGGAAAGTTTGCAATTGTTCTAGAACAAAGTCATTGCTCAGAGAGTTGCGCTTTGTCATATTATCGTGACAGAGCAGAAGGCATGTCGGCATTCTTTAAATCAATCATTACCTGATAGAAAACATGCATATGAAAATTGAACATATGGCCTGTAGGACTGCATGCTTCTGACTAACTGTCACCAGACACACCTGATACAACGAGGAAACAAATTTAAGATCAGACGACAAGTTTTGACTTTTGCTCTGGTTTGTTGGATGAAAAGAAATACATGTTTATGTACAGATTTCAGTTTTGTGCATACTTTAAAAAATACCTATTTAAAAAAAATGTCAGCCAGCGCAATCATCGACATGTACATGAGTTGCTTTTTAAGGATTAGACAAACTGGTGACGCCATCCTGTTTTAGAAAAAGTCCCTATTTTGATTAGATAGCTGTGTTTTGTCATATCATCATGACAGAGCAGAAGACACGTCAGCATTATGATTCCAGGAAGTATGAATGCGTGTAAGAGAAAACATGTAAATTATATTATTATTATTATATAATATGAAAATTGAATACAGAACATGTGTTTCTGACTAACTGGCACCAGACACAGCCAACTCCATGAGGAAACTTTCTTACTTTTTTAAACGTTTCCAGTTAAATAACACAACTGGGCATTGATTTGAAGCCTTTTGGTCACGTGACCCATTTTTTTGTCAGTTTTTCATTGGAATAGATATTTGTTGATGGTCCCTAAGTGAAGCATGTGGAGTGAATGTCTGTTGAAAATCCAACTTCAACCTGCAGCTGGATCACTCTCCTCTCTGACGACGCTACCAAACTCAGCTGGTTCTGTCAAAGATTTTTCTAGTTCCAAATCACCGTCAACACATTTTTTAAACTGTTAATTTAGAAGAGCTCTAAGACCTCTATTTTCTTCTTCTCTTTTATTTTTTGAGCACCGGACTTGTGCCGACTGGACATTTTGAGTGAACTGAACTTCAAATCAAATGAGATCATCAAACAAATATTTGTGTTGGGGGGGTGGAATGGGTTCTTGACCTTTATTTCAAGGACAAAAAACATTTATGTAACTCAAGTACTTCTTTTATTAAAAAAATAGGCCTATTTTTAAGATTTTTGAAGAGTAATGTTTCAAAACCTATTCCTACTTTAATTAGGGGCCAGTTCTGCGCTGCCCAACCCCCCACCCCCTCACCTGGACCCAGGACAGGTCCACCTGTGCATTCATCAACATGTACATAGCTGCTTTTAAGGCGTAAAAGACTTGTTGACGTCATACACCTGGGTTAAAAACTCGTGGAATGCAGTTGCTTTATTTGCATAAGTGACTGGGTGTTAAACACAAAAGTTGGAGGGAGCTGCATTGTGTCTTTGTAGATTTACAGGGTATTGAGAGAAGAGCTGCGGTATAAGGAAGTCTGGAGTGGCAGAGAAGTATGTCTGAGTGGTGCAGGACATGTAAAAGGGATGTAAGAGTTGTGAAGAGTAGGGGTAATGGAGGTGGAGGTGGGACTGCATCAAGGATCAGCTCTGAGCCCCATCTTAATAAATATGGTGATGGACAGGCTGACAGATGAAGATAGACGGAAATCTCTGTGGACTATGATGTTTACTAGGGAGCAGGTGGAGGGAAATCTTGAGAGGTGAAGATTTGCCCCAGAAAGGAGAGGAATGAAGATTAGCCACAGCAAGACAGATATATGTGTGAATGAGAGGGGCCCAAAGGGAACAGTGTGGTTACAGGGGTCAAAGGTAAGGAAGGTGGGGGTTTAGGTTCGTAGGTTCAACAGTCCGGAGTGATGGAGAGAGTGGAATAGAGGTGAAGAAGCGTCTTCAAGCAGGTTGGAACGGATGGAGAAAAGTGTTAGAGGTGATGTGTGATAAGGGTTTCCACAAGAATGAAAGGAAGGTGTAGAAGACAGTGGTGAGACCAGCAATGCTGTATGGTCTAGAGCAGAGGTCCTCAATTACAAACCTGAAGACTGAGGTGCATGATGGGTCCGCGGTCCACTTCCTGGAGCAGTGCCGATTCACTGTGGGTTTTATGAAATATTGACAGCTTGCTGGGTCCTCCTATTGAGTACCTAAGGTCTAGGGACTGTGGTGCTGAGAAGACAGGAGGCAGAACTGGAGGTAGCAGAGATGAAAATGCTGAGATTCTCTTTAGGAGACAAAGATGGAGGATCAGGAATGAGTCCATCAGAGGGACAGACCATGTTCAATGTTTTCAGATCAGAGAAGGCAGGTTGAGATGGTCTGGACATGTAGAGAGGAAGATAGGAATATATAGATAGAAGGAACTGCCAGGCAGGAGACCTAGAGGAAGACCAAAGAGGACACGAAGCTGATTGGTGGGAGAATAGAGGATGTAGAAGATGGAGTTAGATAAGGTCAGATAATTCATGTGGTGAACCCTGAAGGGAAATGCAAAAGGAAAAGAAGATGAAGACTGCCTTGCAACTATTTTTTTACATCCCACTATTTTAGGACAACCAAAACAAAAAAGGCGATGCTCTGTGTTTCATTCTAACAGTATCTACTGTAAGGATTCTAAAACATGAACAGAGAGTGATATGATTTTTGACACTGAAGGCCCTGATTCACTAAAAATGTTCAGCACCTGGTTTTAACTCCAACTTTAGTGTGTCGTTTGCAGCCTCTATGTGCTCTAGCTCTACTCACAAAGCAACATTAATTCAATTCTGACATAAAAACATTACAGGTGTGTCATTTGCACTCTTTTTGATCACAGATGTCCTTGCTGAACAATTAACAAAAGTGAAAATATTTTCTCACAGTGAGCTCCAGGTTTTAATATATGATGAACAGAGGCACTCCTTAAAACTGTAAGAACATTGCATCAGGAATAGATTGCATTAGAATTGATGTCAATGAGGAACATTTTGTGCTTCCTTCTCTTCTGTTTACTACCCTCAGGATGTGAATCAACATTTACTGACATGGTCTTCAGTCTAAAGGTTAATATAGTCAAATGATCTCTTGTTTCAAATACATTTTTTGTAAAGAAACGAGTGAATTCAAAGGAAAAACAAACAAAAAAACTGTTTTTCCATTTACAAACATGTATGTTGCCTCAGAGATTACGTCTGTTATCCTGGAATCTCAGTGTCAGTCTTGCATATCAAACGCCACCCTTCATTATGTAGAGGACAACATGCCCAGCAGTGTGTTGAAACTATTATTGATGACAGGAGGAACAATAGAAAATTTTCCTTAGTCACAGTAACCAAAGTACATACTTGGAATTCTATTTTATTTTCTCATTTTTATTTGACCCTTGTAGCATCAGGGTGTCTAAAATGACATTTTAGAATCAAATAAATTAATGTGTAACCACAAATGCCTCTTGTGCCTTCAAGTCATTCAGGTTTCAGCAGCCAGACTCTTATCTAAACCCATCAGGTGAACTCACATCACACTGGCTTCCTGTAGAATCTGTTTCAAACAGAGCTTTGAATGATCAGACTCCTCAGCTTCAATCCTCCTCATATACCATCCATCCATCCATTTTCCTTCGCTTATTTGAGGTCAGATCGCGGGAGCAACAGCCTAAGCAAAGAAGCCCAGGCTTCCCTCTCCCAGCCACTTTGACCAGCTCCTCCAGGGAGATCCTAAGGTACTCCCAGGTCAGCCGAGAAACATAAGGCCTGTTTCCACTATCGGAACTTCAGGGTAATTTTACCGGAACTTTGCGGCACGCGAGTGTTTCCACTACATCGGTCCGTTTCAAGAGGGTCGTCTTCAGGACCATTTCAGGGACCAACGGAGTCCCTGATCAGGGGCAGGTACTCAGTTCAGCCCGATAGACTCGCTGAGTGGGAAATGTGGTTAACTTGTGCTGATTGGTTGTGGGATGAAGGGAAATGATCAAAGCAGACCGAGCCGAAGTAAATTACCTGTGTGTTGTCGTCGGAGCTTGCAAAACGGCAGATACATGCCGTGTCTTCGAGGTTGGATTAGTTCGTCATCAAGTATACTCGTCATTCTATTCAGCACTCCAATCACTATGTATACAAACAGCGAAATACGCAGCAACCATCGCTTCTTCGTCCATTGTTGATCTATTTATTATTCTCCGCTTCCTTATGGCGCCTTTACGCTTGTCAGTGATGTCGATGCTGACGTCTTACAAAAGTTCCGGAAAGGTGATGGCTGTAATGGAAACACGACCACTGAGCGGAATGAGCCAGCTGATTGTCCCGGTCAATTTCGCCCTCTAGGATTTACCCTGAAGTGGAAACGATAGTGGAAATGTGGCTAATGATCCTTAAGCTTGTCCTGGGTCTTCCTTTAGGTCTTCTCCCGGTTGGTTGTGCCCAGAACACCTCACCAGGGAAGTGTCCAGGAGGCGTCCTTACCAGATGCCCGAGCCACCTCAACTGGCTCCTCTCAATGTGAAGGAGCAGCGGATCTACTCCGAGCCCCTCCCGGACGACCGAACTCCTCAGGGAAAGCCCAGACACCCTGCAGAGGAAACTCATTTTGGCCACTTGTGATCTTGTTCTTTCAGTCACTACCCAAAGCTCGTGACCATAGATGAGGGTAGAAACGTAAATCGACCGGTAAATCGAGAGCTTCGCCTTTCGACTCAGCTCTCTCTTCACATCACTGTAAACACAGCACTAATCCACCTATCAATCTCTCGCTCCATTTTCCCCTCATTCATGAACAAGACCCCGAGAGATTTATACTCCTCCACTTGGAGCTGGACCTCATCCCCGACCCAGAGTTGGCATTCTACCTTTTTCCGACTCAAGGCCTCATATACCCTTTCAGTTTGCCTCTGAAACTCGTTTTTTCTGTGGAGGTTTTTAAAAAAAACACCGGCTGGAACATAATCGTTCAACCAGACTTTTTCTCAGTGAATTTGTAGAAACAGTTGATCTTGTTTAGACTTTTTGTTTCATACACTGATATGTTTGACCTTGTTTATACTATTTCACCCTGATTTTCTGTGTGTTGTGTGACGTCCCCTGTATTTGTGAAAGACGTTCTATACTTTTTTTACTTACTTACTTACTACAGACATACTAATAGTTGTGAACACAGAGTACATATGTGTGTTGGAAGCTGATATGGAACCACAGATGAGAGTTTCTGATTTGTTTGTGCGACAGGATGAACGGAGCAGCGATCAAAGGTTACGAGGAAGACGTAGGAAACAAAACATCAGTGTACGTTCACACATCCTATGCAATCACTCAGTCAGTTTATGTACTTGAGAAGTATGGCTACCAGTCAGCTCCACACGATGAGGTAAGAAATCTACACTAATAGTCCTTATACGTCCTACGCACATTAAAATAACTTGTTCTTTCTTTTACAGGGAATAAAGTACGTTCTGATTCCTGAGGGGATGAGGGACTTTAAGTGGCTCGAGGCTCTTTTTAAAGGAGAAAAAGACTCTGTTTACTATACGAAGTAAATATCAGCTCAGCAACAAAACACTTTATCGGTTGAATAAAAAACGAATCATAGCTAAATTATTACATCATTGTCATTACTTGTTTAATAGATAATGGCTTCAATTATTACTTAGTCCAGCTTTGTGTAAACAAACAAGAGCAGTAAAATGAGTCAAACTGTGATTTCACCTCCAGTTTGAGCCTTTTTCTGGTGTTTTTATTATCATTTCATCCTGTAATATCCTGTACGTTTATCTGATCCATGCCTCTACACCCTTTACCGGCCGCTGTTTGCCCCAAAATAAGATTAACTCAAACATCAAAGCATTGTGATGTCAGGAAGGTGACATTTGTGGCTTTTGGTAATTATATGAGCATTAAATCTTCTTATAAATCTGCTTATAAAAGCCAGTGGCTTGATGCTGCCAAAATACCGTAGTGGGATTATTAGTTTAGGAATTGAATTGGCTGTTATTAATCCGTGAGCCAAGTTGCTGTCTAGCTCTGAAAGCTTCAAGCCAATTAAAACATATTGTTGGTTTCTACACTGACACTTGAAGAAATGCCCTCATACATCTTTAAATCGGTTGTACAGGATGAAAGATCAAATAATTTGGCTTTGAGCAAATCGTACAAAACAAGATTTCCAATTCTCATTGACCTGTTTGTGTTTCCAGCCCCAGAACCTACTACTCAGGACAGTTCAACGAGAGCCGCTACTTCGTTCTGCACCAGGACTTCATGCGATATGTACGGAACAGGTCAGCCATTTAATCACAGTCCAAACGGTTCATCATACAACCCTTAAAAGGACATATTTAACTTATTGTTTCTGCTAAAAATAAAGTAATAAATAGCGATGTGACGTTCATGAACGATTCGAATCTTTTGAGCGGCTCTTCACTTTGAATGAGGAGGGTTGAAAAGAACCGTTCATTTTTTGTATTAACTGTAAAGTTTGAGGCCGGGAGGCAAAATTCAACGACAATGGCTCAGTTCTATCGGGGAAGCTAATTAGCGACGCACATGTAGGTGCCACAACAAAGAGTGTCCCCAAACGTAGTTCCACATGATAATTTTCTTTCAAAATATAGCAAAAAAAACCACGTAAGAGTCAGTTTTTTGAACGGCTCTTTGAGGTGAACGGCAAATCTCATCACTAAATCACTTGTGAATGAGTTATATACTAAAAGCAAATGAAAAAATAACAAGCTAGAGGGATTTTCTGCAAACAAATCAGTAAAAAAGATAAAAATTAGGAGATAAAGTTCCAGGTAGAATCTGTTTTGTCTTTTCCTCATTCGACATCTTTGATTCACCCCCAGGTTTCTAAAGTCCAGTTACCTGAATGGGATGTTCTGGCCGATTGTCCGACCGACTAATGGAGCGTTCGCTCTCTTCCTGGCTCTGCACACATGTGACACAGTAAGCCTGTGTTTATCTGGTTTTCTTCTTGCGTAGTTTCACGTTTGTCACTCTCCTGGAATTTTTATGTGAACTGTTCTCATCTGGTTACCTCGTCTGACCTCAGTGATTGTAAAGTTAGACAAACTCAGCTGGAATGTTTTATTATTTCTTTGTATTACTCCTACATAATGTGTTTGCTCTGGAAAAAAACAATAAAACCTTCTATTATCTGATCTTTGTTTAGAATAGTAATTTTATTTTAAACTAAACATCTATAATATGCAGCATCCCGAGTTGCTTTTGTTTCCTGTCAGATATGATTAAAGTAATTAAATACATCTCTATTGAGGACAAGTTTATAATTATAGGTTTAATTATCCACATTCCTGAGGTCAAGTCAGGTTATCTCCATGCTGGTTTATCAGTAAACCTCATCACTCCAGGTATTAGAGCAACTTTGCTTTTCATGCCGTGACAAGTTGAAATGTCCAAACACTAAACATCTCTGACAATATCCACAGAAACAATACAAAAACCCAACTTTATCATGAAAATGCTCCATTTATGAATTTATTGACCTTTGCCCTCCTCATCCTCAGGTGAGCGCCTATGGATTCATGACAGAAGACTACAGTAAATACTCCAACTACTACGTCGAAAAGCGCCTGAAATCAAATGTGATATTTTACGCCAACCATGACTACATTCTGGAGAAGAACGTCTGGAAGAGCCTCCACGACAGAAAGTTACTGAAGCTGTTCCTAAGAACTGGATCACAAGAAGGGAAACGGTGAGACCAGATCTTTAAGAAGCAACACGTTCTGCTGCGTGTCGAGCTTTTTCTAATATAATATGTGTGTTTGGACATACTGTAGAAAACATCTGAATGAACAGATTTCAATGTGAAAGTAAAAGTTCTAGGCAGGAATTGTGTTGTTATTCTAGGCTACTGGGAACAGTCCTATTGAAAGCCAAAAAAAAAAAAAAAGGTGCAGAAATCAGCAAATATGATTATTTCTTTATTCTTTTTTTTTTCTGTTTCATGAATCATGTATAATGCTGTGAGAAATGATTTGCCCTTCTGGGTTTTTTTTTTTGACTTGTCACAATTAAATGTTGTAAACTTGAGTAAATACAAAATGATTTCATTGTTTCAGAGGAAAATCTATCCAAACCAACCGGGCCCTGTGTGAAAAAAAGTTATTGTTAAATGTAACGACCAGTTGTTAAAGGTAATAATAGGTTGAAAGTTAACACTGCTGGTAGCAACAACTACAATCAAGTGAGCCTCTCGCGTCACTGTGGAGGTAATTCACTCTTCGTTTCAATTCAGCCACATTGGAGGGTTTTCCTAAATTAGAGACTTGTTTAAAGTCAACATTCATCCAGATCCTGCAGCAGCAAAGCAGCTCCAGACATTCTTGAGAGCTCCAAGATGTTTTTTTTGCAAATGACTTCTGATCTTAACTTTACCCAAGTTGTTCTTGAATTTGTGTGTTGCTTTTTGAGATCTTTTAGCCGCTTCATGTTGTCAATAAGCTGATTTCTTTATTCATCAGGTCTGGGTGTGGCTATTGGAACTGAACTCAGCTTTCCAAATAACGTGGTTAATTACAGTTAATTCACAATTTAACCTAGTAGACAATTACTTTTTAAATGATTCAATCATCATTTGAAAGCTGCATTTTGTATTTATCTTTGTCCGTTGTTGAAATTTGTTTGCCGATCTATAGTGTAGAAATCTGTAAGGGGCAAATACTTTTTCACAGCACTCTGTCTATAATCTCTTTAAGTCAAACGTCCTCAATTCTATATAAAATAATAAAACTATATATTATGTATATAATAATACAACTTTCAAAGCTTTAAAGCAATGTTTTAAAGTTTATTGGGATTTGTGAAAATGAACAATGACAGAAAAGTTAATATTTATATTCTATGATTTAATTTATCTGTTAATAAAGAAAAATATCATGTGTATTCTCAGCTTTATATAAGTGAAATAAAAACATTTTAATTAATATGTGATGAATGCATTTTTTATCGCGTGTCTTTGCACTTTCACCAAAAAATCCCTTGATCGCAGCTCTTTAAAGTGCTTTATAACCATTATAAATAAAAATAATCAAAGGCAAATGGATTATTTTATTATGAGCGTCTTCTTTGTTTTTGTGTTTGTACGTATGTTTGTCAGGTGGTTAAATGAGTGCCGTTCTCTTGTCAGGAAACATCAAAAGGTTATTGCTCTCATGTTTGCTCATGTGGTTCGTTTAATGGGAAGATCAAGGAGAACATGTGTGTTCCGCTAATTATTAGGGTGTGTCTGTTTGGAACAAAATGTCTCGTTTCATTTCACGATGCAGTTATGTCAGTTATTTGAACAAATAGAAAACAACTGTACATATTGTGTCCTTTGAAGGGGTGGATTTAAAACAGGGAAGTATATTTGTATGACTTTTTTTTTTTATTAATAGACCAAATTAAATTGTTTATTTTTAATTTATTAATTAATTTAATAGACAAATAGATAATTTAGACTAATTTAAAGTAGTCAATAAGCAAGTGTCTGCTCTCTGCTGCCCCCTGTGGTGAAATTGTTCCAGGAGCTTCACAAAGTTCCTTTCTAAAAATGATTTTAATATCAGATTAATCCTGTAATAGTGTCATTGTGCTGGTTTATTTACTTCCAGTGTAATATTTATAAATGAAGCTCTAATTCTGGTTATTGATAAGAATCAGCTGAAGCAATTTTGTAATTTATAATAAATACATTTATTTCTCGGAATGCTTCACTCATTAACCTTCAGACAAGAAACAGAAATTCTGACATGAACTTGTTTATTTTTATGCTTTAACAACTAAATATCAAATATGAAAAAGAACTGTATAAATTACTGAGAGGTACTACAGTCTGTAAACTGTCCATGGAATAATCAAAAGTGTCATTTGTCACCAAATACAATTTGTTTTTTCCATTTATTAAAATCTAAATGTGAAAATCTAAACATCCTTGTAACTTTAAGTTTTGCATCTGATGTGTAGGTTTGTGAATTAGGCCCAATAAATTTAAAAGTGCAATATATATACATTAAAATGTCTTTAATTTAATTATTATATTTGTTTTCTAAAAACAGAAGCTAATGACTGCTTAGAAAAAACATTGTTATCAATATATAACATATTCAAAAACGTCAAAAATAACTTGAAATAAGTGTTATAATTTTGTGATTTTGTGTTTTTGTGTATTTTAATTCCCTGAGGTTTAGCCTGCGTTCTTTGCAGAGTGGCAATTCAGACAATGTAGTTTTGTTATTTTTACATAAATATATCCCAATAGTTACCACTGATTTTATACAAAATGTAATAGAGGCGCAGAAGCAGACGTTCTACAAATTTTACCAATCAGATAGCGCCATCTGCTGCCTCGGCTCGGCTATTTAAAAAAAAATGAACGTTTTAAATAATTTTTTGTTTTAAGTATTAAACCTTTCAGAATTATTTCAGGTAATTGCTTTTTAAAAATCTCACATTTAACATTTTGCGTTTATGTTTTTCTTTTTATCACTGCTTTTTAAAAATAGTCAATGTTTTTTATTTTGTTCTGATTATTCGAAGGCAGGTCTTTCTGAAACTCGTTTAAAATCTGGGACATTAACAGTTGAAGACTACTTTTATATATTTTACATCTTTAAATAATTTATTTAAAAAGTAGTAAACTCTACATGCACGTGACTAATACAGAAAGCTGTGCGTTAGATGCTAAGGAAGTGGAAGTCACCCAAGTGAATCCCATCATGCATTGCGGCCGATTTAAAGACCGATATACTAAAAACGTGCTATTTTCACATTAAAATGATACAATATGTTTGCGTTTGATTTGATATGTTTTGATAATTAATTTTCTACTTATTGAATATTTGATCTCAGATTTCGACTAAACTAACCGTCAGTTAAAGTTTATTACGCTGCGTGTAAAAGGTCTGGTCGGACGACGACAAGTAGATCACTCTTGTTTCTCTTCAGATCGTATAAATCTTTCGCCTTTTACTAAAGATTTCCGTGGAGAGGAACAACAAGAGTTAGACTCAATTTTTTGATGCCCCATGAAAATGGGGCTTGATTACTTGTGAAAAATTAAAAAAAATAAATAGAGTTACTCTCCTCCGGGACTAAAGAGGATAAGACATTTACTGATATTGGATCAACAAATTTCGCGTGACATGCATGAACTGCAGTGAGTTCCACAAACCCATTATATTAAGAGAACAGCTGAGAGTTTATGTGAAGTTAATTCCAGCTAAAAAGTTAGAAACTAAATTGTTAATGTGTGTAACTACTACATTATGTCTGCACTTTGTAGGGATTTCATATTAGATTTAATATAGAACCTATTTATTTGTAGCAAAATGGACATATATCTTAGTACATGATGGCATTAGTAAATATTTTAATCTGAAACGTATTTTTTATTTCAACTTTAAATATCCTCTAACAAAGTATATTTTATGTCCATTGGTTGTTAACTGCAGTTGGACCAAGTAAAAATAAAGAAATGTAAAATATAACGAGTCTTAAAGATGTTTTTAATTTAAATCATAATCAAAATAAATCTCAAATAATATGAGACAGATATATTTATTTAAAAAGAGATATAATGATAAATCAAAGTGGCTGCACGATTTAAAAAGTGAACATTTCAATACTATTATTAAATGCATTTGATATTTTTAGAAGTAATGATTTTCTGATTATTCTTCTTATATGTAAAAAATGTACTTCTTTTTTTTATGAAGTACCGGTGTATTGGTATCTCCCTGCACCATCAACACGCAGTTGTTGCTCATACATAGTTTCCCCCAAAAGGCATGGTTTTCAATCAACGCAGTAACCAGGGTCAATGGAAGTCCGGGCCTTTCCGCCCGGGTTCGTCCAAATCACGTGACAGCCGAAATGGTAGCAAAGGGGGAAGAAGGAAAGAGGGGGCGGCTGATGTTGTACAGAAAAAGTGCGTCAGGTTATCTAGAGAGCTCGTGAATCAGACAGGAAGCAGTGCGAGGGGGCTTCAAAATAAAGGCCAGGACCATTTTATTTTATTTTATTTCTCATGCCATTGCACATTGAGAGGTTTCCAGATTACTCAAATGTTCTAAGACCTAAAACTGTGACAGTTTTTACTATAATATTATTTTAAAACTATTGTTTATTGATATTTAAACATTTGAAGCTTAAAAATATTAACTGCCAAAAGAAAATGGAGAAATCACTTTTGCTTCAAATAATTGCTGCATTATTTTAATGGATAGAGACAGAAAAATGCATTTTGATTTGAAATATTTATTATATTTTAAAATATGATTTTTACAATTAGAATTTTTATTTGGTTTTAGTATTTATTTATTTTTATTAATTAAAATTTTGGGATCTCATTACCTCTTGTACCTTGACAGCTGGAGTTAGGCGCCAGCCCCCCTATGACCCTCTGTGGAGGATACAGCAGGTACAGAAAGTGGATGGATGGATGGAATCTCATTACCTTTTCTGGTGCTTCTTCATATACCCCATTTATCCTGGTTTATAAATATTACATACTACTGTTTAATCATTGTAACAATTTTTATGCAATCTTCAATATTTTTGTATGAAATTGTGGGTATTATTTTTGCTTCTTTGTAATGAGTCAACTTTTAAGAAAACCGCCTTAAATATAAAGTTGAATTGATCCACTACTATTTGAAATTACGCATAATTAGCATTTATGTATATTTTGATGAAAACATTTGAGCTTTACTTTGTTTAAATAAATCCAATACTGCCTTTCAGCATTAACTACCTACAAGCTAACTCGCTAGCTAGACTAGCTAGTCTAACCCAAATAGTTTTATTTTGAAAATCCTCCCCGGAAGCTGCGTGCTATGCCGTTAATCTTGACTCAGGTTAACTCGACTCGTCTGCATTCCTCTTCTCTCTCCACAGCCTGGCGGATAGAGACAGAAAGAAAAAAGGGGGGCAGAAAACACACACATTATTATTCACAACCCTATGGGATTTTTATGAACCACGGAATCGACTCGGACACGTCAGGCCACGAAACATAACCCTTTTTGCCGACGGCTCCTTCGGAACTACAATACTGAAAAAAATGGCGTTTTTATTTCCTTTATGACGGGACTTTTCCTTGATATATGTGTGTAGGTCAGCTAAAGAAAAGCAGCTATGGTGGAACAGCCTACAGTCTTTCTACGGCGGATATCTCCTCTCTTTTTTTTTAAATGAGGATTTGCAAAATGGCTGATGACAGCTAGCCCCAACAAGGACAGAACCGCGACGTCCCCTTTAAGATAAGGAGGGTATATTTTTGTATTTTTTATTAGTTAAATATATAAATTTAGCTGCTTTTAAAAAATTATGACTACAGCTTATTTTAGCAGCGACCGTCCTTGTCTGAAAACAGACTCTATCCGGTGTTTATATGTACCTGTGCTGTGATAGAAAATGGTGAGGTGACGTCTGAGGTAATTTACGCGATTTAATCGAGATAAGGAAGTAGATAAATATGTTGTTGGCTAAAGGCTGAGGCTTTAATAGGCGAACGAGGTGGAGACCAAAGTACAAACAGACGGTACGGTGGAAGAATAATGCTAATAATCTTTGTGTGAGGAGATATTTGATAGATGTGTCGGAGGAGGAGGGGGGGAAGCAAACAGCAGCCAACATTCCTGCGGATCCTAAAACCCTTTGTTTTGTGCGCAGGAGCTGGACTGGACCATTAAAACGATTAACTATGCAGTAAACAGGCTCGAAATGATGGCCTGGGTATGATTTCCAGTCTAATGAGATTATAAGGCCTTTGTTGTCGATAGAAAACTGGTATTAAAGCTGAGGCCTTGTGTACAGATATGCGAACTGTGCCACATAGAGAGCAGGCTGTTATTCATCAAATAGAAATGTCGCTTTTATGTCTAATTAAAAACTCGGTGGTACCCATGTTATTCGTCTGACCAGTACAGCGGCACTTATTATATAGACTGCCACCCCATCGCCTGCTGTACGTCTGATTAAATTGCTGGTGGAGGTTCTTTAGATGTTTATAATTCAGTGGAGAAAATGATTGCGCTGCGTTGTGATTATTGAGAGGATCCAGCGTCCTTGAGGTCCTGAAAAAAACGGATTCAGGTCTTTTGAAGGGGGTTTTAATATATAAAACGTTGTGTGTAAATAGTAATCAGGGTGTGGACTTGAGCAGTCTTTTTCATGCTTGGTTTGTTGGTCTGAATTGGCCCATAGTCAATCATAATCCAACGTTTAAGTGGGGAGGAAGCTGTTAAGGCCTGAACAGGCAACAGGAAAGATTTTTTTTCTTTTATAAATGTGTCACATGGATGCATCTCGTGATCGAATGTAATTGTGTGGATGGTTAATTCTCTGTGCCTTGTTTGCGTTGCATAGTTTACCTGTAGCAAACAGGCTTTTTGCATCCTGCAGGCCTATAAACACAATCTGTGAAGGCAGCCCCCCTTCGTTGTGTGTGATTTAGAGGAAAGGCAAGCATAATTTCCTGTAATCTGCATAACGTCAGCTCCTTGTTTTGTGTGTTGAAAACACCAAGGTGTTGTCATCTTTGCCTGAAGCCTCCTTTTGCTCAGTTTTCTGGAATTTGCCTTCATGCTGCATCAATAAGCAATACTCGTCTTAGTTCAGCCACGAGGGGTTGCAGATAAATATTGATCTTTCAGGAGGCTTTGGGTCTCTTTTTGAGAGTGTCAGGTTTCCTTTGAGAGACACAGAGGCCTAGAGGTTTGGAAGAGGTGGAAAAGTTTGAGTTGTATGCCTGCCTGCATCATGATGGCCTCTGATATGGCTGAGACGTGGAGGAACTGTTTTGAGGAGGAGCTCATCTGCCCCATCTGCCTGCACGTGTTTTCTGATCCCATCCAGCTGCCCTGCAAGCACAACTTCTGCCGGGGCTGCATCAGCGAGGCCTGGGCCAAAGACTCCTCTCTGGCTCGCTGCCCTGAGTGCAATCATGCATACACCCAAAAGCCCAGCCTGGAGAAGAACCACAAACTGTCCAACATAGTGGAGAAGTACAACGCCCTGAGTGTGGAGAAGGCCAGCACACCGGCGCTGCAGTGCATCCTCTGCCGCCGTGGTCCGCCGCTCCCTGCAGTCAAGGTGTGCCTGCGCTGCAACGCCCCGTGCTGCCAATCCCACATCCAGACACACCTGCAGCAGCCGTGCTCGGCCCTGGGGCACCTGTTGGTGGAGGCGGAGGCGGTGAAGGCCTGGACCTGCCCGCAGCACGACGAGCTCCGGCTGTATCACTGCGAGGCCGAGCAGACGGCAGTGTGTCAGTACTGCTGCTTCGCCCGCTGTCACCCCAGCCACGGCCACGCCGTCACCGACGTGGAGCTGCGACGCAACGACATCAGAGTAAGACGCGTTAAACAGCATTATGTTTCAGTTCACACCAACACAAACACAGCAGCAGGTCAGACATCTTCCAAATCCTTTTTTTTTGTTTGTTTTTATTGCATAAATAGTCCAAATTCACTAGTTCCAGCTCAGTGAAACTTGCTTTTTTCCTCTATTTTCAGTTATAAGAACTTGAACATTTCAGACTTTAACTCAAAACGTCAACACACCATGAGCTCTGGATAATTGCAATCCATTTTTACTTTAACTACTTTTATCAAAATGCACTGACTAATATTTAGGAAGGTTTGTGATAGCCCTGTTGGCAGGAATTTGTTCATCAGTGATCCGTAAGTGTTGCCCAAGTGTATTTGTAATGACGTTACCCAAGTCAGCGACGTCATTTCTTTCTGTTTTTATTGATCAATCAACTGAGTGAGTGATGTTCTTTAATGTCTCTTTGTCAAATTCAGAACATTTTTGTGGAAATTTGTCTTTTTAAAAGATAGTCCGTCCAAATCTCCAGTTTTTAGGAAATGGTTGAGTGTTTTCGACCCTTATCTTGCATTTTTCCAGACCCCGTTCTCATCTGTTGGAATGACAAACAATGCAGTCGATGCCGGAACAATGAGGGGCCCTCAGAGGGCCTTATCTCCCCAGCACAGGTGCATCCGAGCTCAGGGATCACCAGTTGTTCGGAGGCGGGGGGGTGGGGGGGGGTGGGATTAAAGTGATTCATCACTTGCTTCTGCAGTCTACTTTGGCTTTTTTTTTTTTTACCTCCTCCCTTCCTGGGGGTTTGGCATTTACTCCCGCTGGTTTGAACAGAGGTTCGACTGGTTTTCCTCCCATTTTCTCTTAAAGAATGAAGACGTCACTGCTGGCTGACTCATCTAGTTCACCCTACACCCTGTTTGGGTGTAAACCGCAACACTGGGGTGTTTTTCCTGTCGATAATGCAATGAGTCAGCTTTACGTCGACTTAAATAGTCACATTGGGACCGAACGTGGCCGTGAGGTGGAACTCGGGTTGTTTTGAAAATCTGACTTACAATACAGCTTTCAGTTTTCCTCCTACAGTGACCATCGACACTGATCTTGGATTTCCATAATCACAGCCTCGGTTGGTGTAACTTCTGCCGTACGACCACCCGTTTAAATCGGTTCACACCAGTTAATTAAAACACATCTAATTAGCATTTTCATCACCCAAAATGCTGCTTGTGATCTGCATGAAAACCTTTTGCTAAAACCACACGAGGACTCGTTTAGCTTTCTCTAACAGGTTTCATTTACATTTATTCTTTTTTTTGAATGCGCACAAGTGGGATTTTAAAACTGTATTAGACATTTTTTGGCATTCCTGCCCAAACTGACTGAATTATAGTAACATTTTGATCAGCTAAGCTTTAGCTTCAAGAAATAAGATGATTGTTGATCTGCAGATTATGTTCTTGCATTTGCAGCACTTCTACAAGAGCTACGTCTGAAAATTACAGATCAAAAGAATTCTGTGACAGTAATTTGTGTAAACGGTGATGTCAGCTGGCGCTAGTCCATCAGTGTTTCTAGATATTTGCCATCAAACTGGTTATTATTCATGCAACCTCCATGATGATTGTGATTAGAGCACATGCGCGCCACCCTATAGCCCTCACCCCGCTCTTCACCTCCATCCACCCCCCCAAAACTAAATTCACCTCCCTCACACCATCCAGCAGCCACCCTCAGTGAGGATCGACCTTCCCCCTGGCCCTCCTCTCCTGCTCTGGTGGCTCTGATGGAAAACACGCTGTGGTGAAATGACAGCTGAAGAGCACCCTCCCATGTTTATGACTCCCCACTTCTCCTCCCCCAAAGGTATCCCACACATTTAGCTGGACTCCCTCCCTCCCTTTCCTCCTAGTCCTCTGGCTTCTCCTCAGAGCCTAACTCAATCAGTCAGCACAACCAGGTCACCGTCCTGGATCTAACCAAGTGTGTGTGTGTGTGTGTGTTCTGGTTTATCTACCCGTATTGGGACCATGACCAGTAAACACACCTTCCATATTAGGACCGTTGGACAACTTAGGACCAAAATGCCGGTCCCAATAAGGAGGACCACACCAGAAGCTAGGAAATGACTCCCTGATGCCCCTAGTGTAAAAATCTTGAAAAGTTAGTATGGCCCCAATAAGGGTGCATTTTTACTGGTGTGTGTGTATCGGTCCCAAAATGGCACTCATAGTGGCCAACTTCTGTAACTGCAAGTGTGTGTAGGAGTGTGCCACCTCTGGCCAACTAATGTAAATGAAAGTGTGTTTAACATGGACCTAAGAAGGAGGTTCTTTTAGTAAGTAGTAAAGTAAGTAAAGTTTATTTATATAGCACTTTTCACAGATATAAATCACAAAGTGCTTCACAAAAAACAAAAATAAACATGATTAAGAGACGACGAACCAAAAACATTGAGATAAAAATAAAAGACTGTTAAAAGAAAGGAAAATAAAAAAGGACAGATTAAAATTTTTAGAAAAAATAATAGACTATAAAAACAAATTAAAATAAAACAAAATCATTAAAACACATGATGATTGAAGTACAAGAGTACATAAAAGATTTAATTTAAAGCAGTTCTGAATAATTGGGTCTTCAACTGCTTTTTAAAGGTGTCCAGACTGTCGATACAGCGTAAAACTAAAGGAAACTCATTTCAAATTCGAGGTGCAACAGACTGGAAAGAGCAATCACCTCGACTTTTAAATCTGAGTACATGGGTACATTGATGCCAGAGGAGGGCCGACCACCTAGACCAGTCATCATGAGGTTCCTAAGCTTTCTAGAATGGGAGTGAGTGATTGATGGCAGCTGTAAATGATAAGTACAGAAAGAAGGAAAACATTATGGGGAGGGGCTGCAAGCTCTCCTTTTTCCCCGACATGACTAAAGAAACCGCAGAGAAGAGGAAGAAATTCACAGAAGCCAGACGGAGGCTTCATGAGCTGGATGTGCATTTTACATTGACGTTCCCGGCTGAGCTGCGCTTCACATGGAAGGGGAAACAAATGAAGTTCAGGGATCATTGCAAAGCATTGGATTTTCTAAAACCAGGACGAACCACAGAAGAAGGCCAGGATTGACCGGTGGCTGACATGAGAGAGAGATGGGGGCATGTCCAGGGAGATGTGTGAGCACTGCTGGGGCTCGTGACACTCTCAGCACCCGTTACGCTCCCTCCCATCTGAACTGGACTACACCATGTGTGGGTCAGAACTCGATCCAGGGAGAGGGGGCATGGCCGTATGCTGGGCATGTCACAAGCCCCAGCAGTGCTCGCACGTCTCTGCAGACGAACCCCCTCCCTTTGGACCAAGGACCGGGCGGTAGATGCGGATTTGGACCTGTGGCATTTTTAATTGACCTGGTATAAGGTTTGGTAAGTTCAGACAAAAGAAAAGTGTTTACGACTCATGAAACGCAGTGCTGCATGGAGAAAGTCTCTCCCTCCCTCCTTCCCTGTCTGACCCTGAAACCTAGAGTCATGGTTTTAATATTTAGGACAGATTAACTGATTTTGAGTGATTTAAAGATCCTGTATTTGAGCCAGAGGGAGACACATCTGAGGCAGGATAAACTGTTTTATCATCCTCCACTAAAAATAAATTAATTAATTAAACTCAACTTCAGCACGTCTGAATATTACATGTGTCGGTTCAGCTTGTGGTTCTGTGTTTGGGGTTCATGTTCTTCAGGTCAGTTTGGGTTCAGGTTGTGTTTATCACAAGCAAGGAATCCCAGTTTAAGGGATAGGGTGAGGAGCTTGGACATCCGGGAGGGACTCGGAGTAGAACTGCTGTTCCTCCATGTAGAGAGGAGCCAGCTGAGGTGGTTCGGGCATCTTGTTAGGTCTTTTGTAGTTGGTAATGTCCTGAAGGCCTCTCCATACAGATGCCGGGTTGTTTGCTGAAAACTTGTTTTTCAGTTTTTCAGAGTATTTTCTTTTGATGATTTTAATCTCTTTTGTTAGAAGGTTTCTGGCCTGCCTGTACAGAACCTGGTCCTGTCTGTTTACAATCCGGCCAGGAACATGAGATCTAGTTCCCAGTCCTTAGTTATCCCAAGAACTTGTCTTAAGACTCGCGGTGACGGAGCTTTCTCAGTGGCTGGTCCTAGACTCTGGAACAGCCTTCCACCACATCTTAGGACCTCACAGAGCATTTTTAAAACTTGTGTAAACTTTAGCTATCTGAACAAACTTCAAACCTGTTACCACTTTTAACCTCAATGTATCTGCTTAAAGTCTTTTGTTTTATTTGTATTGCTGTTTCACTCTTGTCAGCTCTCATGTCCTCTTATTTTGTCTTTTCTGTGCATTTCATTTTACCCTTTTTTCTTAAAGTATTTTACAATGAACTTGTTAGGGACTACAGATGAAAATTAGCCCAGATAGCTGAATCTGGCACATGCACAGGGTAAACCAATATTTCTTAATGTGCATTCTTCTTTTCTATACTAATATTAGTAAAATAAAGAATATTAATCTTAAGTCTGAAAGAATCCAGACTGTAACCCAGCAGGATTCTACAGGCTTTCCGCCCTGCATCCTTTCAGCTAGCCCTCTGCATACTTTTTTAATACTAACCTTCCTGTTTACACCAATGTGGCTAAATTAGGTCAATACACAGGGTAGTTCCATGTTCCTTAATGTGCAATGTTTTTGCTCAATTGATCAATTTATAGATTTATAAAGGAAAAACACTCTTTCTGTAAGCATCCAACCTGCCACTCAACCGGCAGTCCAGTCAGTTAGTACTAGCCCAAGCCTATTAGCCTAACAGTCTGCACCCAGTCAGTTAACTCTACCCTGTTAGCCTCACAGCCTCCACCCAATCAGCTGGCCGTAGTCTGTTAGTTTCAATGCTTGCACCCAATCAAGTACCATAGCCTGTTATCCTCAGTGCTTGCACACAGTCAGCTAGCCCACACCTTTTCACCTCACAGCCTGCACCCAAGCTGTTAGTTATAGCCCATAAACCTTACTGCCTGCACCCAGTCAGCTAGCTAGCCCTTAACATGTTTGCTTTGTGGCCTGACATTCAGACAGCTAGCCTTCATGGTGTTAACATAAGTCATCACCAAGTCATCTAGTCCTCAGGGTGTCAACCTCACAGCCTGGCCTC
>SSNR01000684.1:166702-184889 GCA_006937965.1 Callopanchax toddi | reverse complement strand
TTTTATTGATTTATAGGTGTTTTATATTGATTTTATAGGTGTTTTATATTGATTTTATAGGTGTTTTATATTGATTTTATAGGTGTTTTATATTGATTTTATAGGTGTTTTATATTGATTTTATTGGTGTTTTATATTAATTTTATAGGTGTTTTATATTAATTTTATAGGTGTTTTATATTGATTTTATAGGTGTTTTATATTGATTTTATAGGTGTTTTATATTGATTTTATAGGTGTTTTATATTAATTTTATAGGTGTTTTATATTGATTTTATAGGTGTTTTATATTAATTTTATAGGTGTTTTATATTGATTTTATAGGTGTTTTATATTAATTTTATAGGTGTTTTATATTGATTTTATAGGTGTTTTATATTAATTTTATAGGTGTTTTCTATTAATTTTATAGGTGTTTTTAATTGAATTTATTGGTGTTTTTAATTGAATTTATTGGTGTTTTTAATTGATTTTATTGGTGTTTTTAATTGAATTTATTGGTGTTTTTAATTGATTTTATTGGCGTTTTTAATTGAATTTATTGGTGTTTTTAATTGATTTTATTGGTGTTTTTAATTGAATTTATTGGTGTTTTTAATTGATTTTATTGGCGTTTTTAATTGAATTTATTGGTGTTTTTAATTGAATTTTTTTAGGTTTTTTAGGTTTCTTCTCTTCATGTCTGGAAGCAGTGGCTGCTCTGCATCTGTTGGACTCTGAACCTTCTCTTCCTTTACTTCTTGTCCCTCCTTTTGCTTTTCATTTCCAGGTTTTTGTCTTTTCTTTTATCCTCCATGTGTCGTTTCTCATTTCCCTCCTTTTTATCTGAATTTTTCTCTTCTTTCTCAGATCTCTCTCATATTTTTGATATTCTTTTCCTTCTTCTTCTGCCATTTCCTCTCTTCCTCCTACTTTTCTTGCTCCACCTCTTTCCTTCCTTCTTTTTCTGTTATAACCTGTAATTCCTGTAATCTCCTCTCCTCCTCCTGTCTTCCTGCAGCTCAGAGGACTGTAGCTCTGCAGTGAGGAAGCTGAGGTTGATGAATGGTTGAGGGAACGCTGAGGTTGTGATGCTGTCATTGTCTGTTCATGCAGCTCAGAGTCTGGATCAGTTTCTGCTCAGAAACCTCAACATGTTGGAGGTTGGAGTCGTTTTTCTGTCTGCTCTGAACTGGAAGCTGCTTGGTGTTTAAATGGTTTTTATTTTTCTCTTTTTGATAAACCATAACATTCATCTCAGAGTGACTTTAGTTTAGTTTGAGTAAAGAAGAATGATTTTAGAGCGCCTTCCTGATGGCGGTCTGTCTTCTGCTGCAGGTTTTGGGTCGAGGAACCAAGCAGCCGTTTCCGTCTCTGGGTTCCTTCATCTCCACGCTGAGTCAGAGGAGGGACGCCGGGGGGCGGGGCTTCTCCAGCGGCTTCACGAGCGCCCTGACGAACGCCGCTGCGCTCCGACACGGTGAGAGTTTATTCAGCATTTTAATAAAAACAGTTCATTTAAAAACCAGCTTTATGTCACAAAATCTGTCTGCCATAAAAGTGATGCATCAAACAAACTTCATCTTTTTAGCTGAGTTAGCTGTTTTTCCCATGGTGACGTTTTAGTCACAAAGTTAATAATAATAATAATAATAATGACTCTGACAAATCAGTCAAAGAGACTGAATCAAACGTCAGGTTTTCATAAGTTTACCTCGTTCCATCACTTTATTCTGAAAGATTTTTTTCCTTTTAATTCTCATAAATGTGATTCATCAATCTCCATAAACATCCGGATGATTTTCAGGTCAATAAAAAAGTAAATCTGGAATTTTTGATGATTTTTCTGCTTTTGTACAAATTGCTTTATTGGAGAAAATCTAAGTTTTATTCTTATAAAATTCTGACTTCTTTTCTTACATATTTAAAACTTTCCAACATCATAAAATATGTTTCATGTAGCGGTTTCCCTTCAGCTCTATTTATTTTTCATTTGAACAGACGTTATCGTCGTTTCTGACCTAAACGCTGTCTTCTGTTTTCCTCCAGACGTCTTGGTGGTTTTTTTGACTTCTTCTTATGAATCTTGTGCCTTTTTTTTAACAGAAAACCAACTCCTTTGTGTTTTGTGTTCTGTTGCTTTCAGCTGATAAAATGCAGGGTAAGCCCGTTTTGGTGATTTTGAAGCAGATGATGTTCCCTATACGCAGCTCTTCCCCTGCGTCTGAGCGCGTTCACGTCTTTGTTCTCAGGGACGATCCGATCTGCGTCTCGTCTGGGATGTAATGATGTGTTACTTCCTCTGTTTACGGTACGCCTGATGTATTCTCTCGGGTCTCTGCTCGCTCTGAGCTGCAGCAGCAGCTCACTTCTCCTGGACAGGGTTTTCAAACGCAGGAGGAAAAGTTTGAGTTCAGTCACTGTTGATTTGAAGATGAAACCCCCGTCTGTCACTTAGATTCAGGAGGAAACCTTCTATGATGCTAGTTTCTGTTTGACTTCAGTCAGAAACCAGCGTGAACTTCCTTCTGCTGACGATTCATGGAAGCTTCACGCTCAGGACGATGCTGCTTCTTGTGAAAGGCGAAGTTATTTCTGTCTGCCATGAAAACGAAGGCCAGCGCCGCCCTCATCGGCCAGCGTTGTCACCGTGGCTTCTGATGCCAGAATTATTATGCAAACCTCCACCCCAAATGAAAACCATATGAAACACACACACTGCCATCCTGCAGCCTGCTATAGGAGTCATCATGGAGAATCAGCTTAAAGCAGCTTCAAGTTTCACTTTTATTTTGTTTTTAATTCTCCTTTTGGTTCAGAAAACCTCAAACTCAGGAATAAATTAGGATTTTAATCTTCTGGTGGATAAAAGTTTTGATCACAAAGAGAAAGAAAAGGTTTAAAGTCAGTAAATTCTAAAGTCATTTAGCAGTTTTAATGAAGGAAATGATAAAAAAGAAATGTTGATCCACCTAAATATGCTTGTTCAGGAAAATGAAGGAAAAAATCTAGAGAACGGAGGGACAACACAACCTGGTGACTGCTAGGAGGAGAGGTAGCTCACATTAATGAAGCTCTCACTACAAGGCTGGGTTCTTAAAGTTCCTCTAAGTCCAGTTACCTTCTATCTAAACTTTTATAAATAAAGGAACTGAACAGTCAGGATCAAAAGTTCATGCCCAGTAAAAAAAAGTGAGTCTAGATTTAAATCCGTAAGTTCTGCTCTGCTGAGAACTTCTAGTTATTAAAGTCGAAACCAGGAGCTAAACGGGTTTAGAGATCCGAATTCCGAGCTACAGTGAATGCAGCATGATGAGCTGTGAGGAGATGGAGAGGAAGAGGATGGGCGTGATGATTCTGCGGTTCGGTCTCTGATGTTTTCACTCTGATCCATACTGGATGGTCGATCTTAAAGCTCCGCTGGAACTGGAGCCATTAGATGAAGTTCTGTTTGTGTCCGACCTGATCAAAGCTGAGGGGCTCTCGTGATGAAACGTTGCCGTGACAACACGGCTCGTCTCTGTTGGACCGACTGGATGGAGCCGATGACTCCACCCCAAACCCTCGGCTGACCTCATCTGTGCAGCTACAGAGTTCATTATGGTTCAGAGGGATGTGAAATGTAGGGAATCTAGCTGTGAAGTTTGACCTTTGACCTGCTAACTGTGGCCTGTAGAGTCGGACGTGGAGTTCTTGACCTCTGACCTTGTGCTGAACTTGCAGGGATGTGATCCAGTTCATCCTGATCTTTAGTGTTTTATTTCCCAGAGGAGGAGCTCTTCTCCGCTCCACCTCGCTGCTCCTTTTATCTTCTGCTCCTGCAGCCTGTCCGAACCTAGAACGAGCACCCACAATGCACCTGGACAGGCGTTCTCGTGACGACCGTTACCAGGGAGACGGAGACAATAAGAGGCCGATTTAGAGAGCGAGAGGAAGGACGGACGGTGAGAGGAGTGGGAGGATGGACGAGTGTTTGATGGTTGGAGCTGTTATCAAATAGAATAATAAAAATAAAAGAGTTGAAATGTGAAAATGAGAAACATAAAACCTTCAGAAGAGACTCCTCTACCTCAGGAGGGTGTGGATCAGTGGTAGAGTGAATGAATGAGGTCACAGGTTCAAATCCCAGCATCTCCACCTTCTACTGATTAGAAGATAAGGAGTTTAATCACCAGCAGGTCGCGTGTTCAATCCCAGAAGGTCATTTTGTGTTGTTTATATTCAGAGAGGAATAATCTGAGTGCATGAAGTGGAATTTAAAAGTAACAATAAGCTCCACCCCCTTCTGGAACCTCATCGCCTGCCTAGGAGTTTGAGACCTTCAGATGTTGGCTCTGATGGTTCCATCTTCAGCTCCAGGTCTCTGAGGGCGTTTCTTGTTTCCTGCTGATGAACTTTATTCTGCGTGTTTCATCAGGGAGAGGGTTGCCTCCGATCTGCAGTGACGTTCGTCAGAAGCAGCGTCTCTCCATCGACACTCTGCCTCCAGAAGTTAAAGCTCCGTTCCCCTCTGACCCCATCATCCCCCTCCGGACCAAAACCACCAAAGAGTTCCAGTGAGTCCAGTTTATAGAGACCGAGCTCATTCAGACAGCAGAGGATCAAAACCCAGGAGGCTTTACCTTTTGTCCACAGGGAGGACATGGAGCGTGCCGTCCAATCGGGTGACTGGAGGGAGGTCCGCGGGTTTTACCTGACCACCTTCGACTCCTTCATAGAAATCAACGCAGCCTTTAAGGTAAACTCAGACCTCAGGTAGAAAAACCAGCTGAGAATGAGCTGAAAAGTCTCAAAACGTTTCCTCGTCTCCTCCTGTCAGAGAGAAGCCAACGGCTTGTTCAACACCACAGACGACTCAGGAGTCAACGCCAAGTTCGTCAGCGCCGTGTACGACGCACTGCTCAGCACAGTGAGACACACACACACACACACACACACCTTTCAGCCTCGACGAGTCTGGAGGGATGTACATTCATGTCTTGTTTCTGTAATTTGAGTTGAAAACAAGTAGAATTAACAACACATCCTTAAAGCTCCGCCCCCAAACAGTGTCCTAAAGCTAAGAGTAAAATGTGGTCAGGAAACCTCCTGAGTTTGGTTCTTTAGAACATGCTGTGTGTTTTGGACCCTGAGCTGGTTCTGGTTCTGTCTTCAGCCTCAGGACATCCAGAAGTCGGTCCTGAAGGGGATCATCAACAGCCTGCTGAGGGAGTGGAAAGGGTGAGGAAACCTCCCTCTGTTAGACTTCAGGGCTCACAGAGCAGCGTGAGCTCCTCTACCTGTAAATAACCCTTTAGGTGATCTGATGTTTAAACAGGTCACAGACTCAACTGGTTGTTGTGTGTTTTGACTTCAGGCCTCGAACAAAAGACGACCTGCGAGCATATTTTATCCTCATCCAGGTGAGACACGATAAAGACCTGAGGAGAGGGTGGATGGATGGATGGATGGATGGATGGATGGATGGATGATGGATTGATGGATGATGATGGATGGATGGATGGATGATGGATGATGGATGGATGATGATGGATGGATGGATGATGGATGATAGATGATGGATGGATGGATGATGATGGATGGATGGATGATGGATGATAGATGATGGATGATGGATGATGGATGATGGATGATGGATGATGGATGGATGATAGATGATGGATGATGGATGATGGATGATGGATGGATGATGGATGATGGATGGATGGATGATGGATGATGGATGATGGATGATGGATGATGGATGGATGATGGATGATGATGATGATGGATGATGGATGGATGATGGATGGATGATGGATGATGGATGATGGATGATGGATGATGGATGATGGATGATGGATGATGGATGGATGATGGATGATGGATGATGGATGATGGATGATGGATGATGGATGGATGGATGGATGATGGATGATGGATGGATGATGGATGATGGATGATGGATGGATGATGGATGATGATGGATGGATGGATGGATGATGATGATGGATGATGGATGGATGATGATGATGGATGATGGATGATGGATGATGGATGGATGATGGATGATGGATGATGGATGATGGATGATGGATGGATGGATGGATGATGGATGATGGATGGATGGATGGATGATGGATGATGGATGATGGATGATGGATGATGGATGATGGATGGATGATAGATGATGGATGATGGATGATGGATGATGGATGATGGATGATGTGGATGATGGATGATGGATGATGGATGATGGATGATGGATGATGATGGATGATGGATGATGGATGGATGATGGATGATGGATGATGGATGATGGATGATGGATGATGATGGATGATGGATGATGGATGATGGATGGATGATGGATGATGGATGATGGATGGATGATGGATGATGGATGGATGATGGATGATGGATGATGGATGATGATGGATGGATGATGGATGATGGATGATAGATGATGGATGGATGGATGATGATGGATGGATGGATGATGGATGATAGATGATGGATGATGGATGATGGATGGATGATAGATGATGGATGGATGGATGATGGATGATGGATGGATGATGGATGGAGTCAAACTCATGAACTGGTCCAGCAGGACCAGCTGCACCAGGTCCAGGTCTGACTGGTTCTGATTGCTGTCTCGTAGAACCCTCAGTACTCCAGCACCAGCACCTACGTGATCTTTGCCCACCTGCTGAGGCAGATCGCTGCTCTGTCCGAGGCCGACCACCACTTCCTGGTTCACTGGCTCAAGAGGCGAGTCTCTGATACACTTCCTGTTTTGGTTTGTTGATGTTTTTCAGAACCAGATGGGTTCCTTCAGAATGTTTGATGCTCAGAACATTAAGGCGTCTGTAGTAAGTCAGTGATGTGGAGCTTCTTGAAGAACATTAGTTGGGTTTGATTCTCCACCCTCCTCTCAAACCAGCTGACATTAAAACCAGGTCTCTGAGATGTCAGCGTCAGTCCTACAGCTGCTGCTTTAAACCTCTTTTTCTCCAGGTTTTCCTGAGAAAGGAAAACATTGATGTGACTTTCATTTCCAGAACAGGGTTGAGGTTATAAATCCACTTTTAGTTCCCACAGCCCCTCGGGGAGAAGCTGTTTATTATTGCTGCTCTTTAAACGCCTCCTGGTTTATTTATGAGGAGATTTCTTCTCCCTGTAAGAGAAGATCTTTGTCCTGCCAGGGTTTTTTGTGTTGTTTTTTTTTTTAAAGGTTTTTATGCATGAAACTTCTCATGAGTGGACACATGAGCCAGCTTCTGTTTGTGTCTCCCTCAGCGTGAGTCAGGAACTTTAGAAAACAGCCTCTTTCTTTGTGGTGATGATTTACTAGCAAGCTGCTGCAAATTAGAGGTTCTGTTTAGTTCTGCTCGGATCCAGAAAGCCACTTTTTCCAGCAGAGGCGGCCCTTTTTCCCCTTTATCCTGTGAAGCATCTATTTCTGTGCACGCTGTGCAGGTTTGACTCCTCCTGACGTGGTTTTGTCTGCAGGCTGTCAGCGAGGCGGTTCCGGCAGCTGGTGGAGCGCCTCCTGCAGTTCGTCTCCACCCGCCTGTTTCCTGCAGAACCGGACGAACTTCCTCCTTTAGCCAAGTGCTCCTGGTGGATCCCCTCTGCCACCAAAGTGCTGAGCCTGTTCAGTGAGTCCCACAGATCAACGCCCCGATGAGTTCGCGCTGCAGATCGTTTCACTCTTCTTTATCTTCTCTTCAGATGCAGCCAACAGTGTTTCCTCACCTCCCATCATGCCTTTCACTAACTTCTACAACATCACTCTGGAGCACATAGACTTCATGGAGGACTACAGAACCTGGCAGAACTACGGCAACTCCAATAGGTCAGATATCTCGTCTCATCCTGTTTGATTATTCAGGTCTGGGTAGTGAGCAGCAGCCAGGAAGTCCAGACTGTCCTCCATGTTTTAGTCAGCTCCTCCAGTGAGGTCAGGGTGTTCCAGACTAGCCTGGAGACATGTGTCCTGGGTCAACCCAGGTCCCCTCCTGGGAGGACAAGACCAAAAGACATCCTCCTGGAGAAGGACCAGATGACCCACCTCTACTGGTTCCTCTCGATGTGGAGGAGTAGAGGTTCTGCTCCCAGTCCCTCCTGGGTGTCCGAGCTCCTCACCCTGTCTCTAAGGCTGAGCCCGCCCACCCTGTGGAGGAAACTCATTTCTACTTTTTTTGGGTCATAACCCAAACTCATGGTCAGAGGTGGGGATTAGAACATATTTGACCTGTAAATCTCCTTCTGGCTCCTCATCACTCCTTCCTCCTTCCCTCACTCATGAACAAGACCACGAGACACTTAAACTCCTCCCCTTGAGGTCAGACCTCTCCCTGACCTGGAGCTGGAGATTGTTCTCAGTCCAGAACCAAGCCCTCGGATTTGGAGGTGCTGATCAGCTGTGGTCCTCCCCAACAAGAACTTCAGGTCATAGTTCTGTGATCCACTAAAATCCCTCCCCCACATTCATGATCTGGATATCTAATTGGTCGATTTTCCTCGACATCCCAGAGAGAGTTCCTGTTCTTCAAGATGTCTCAAATCCTAATAGAACACAGCAGCTCTCCACGACTCCTTCAAAGACTCCTGGAAGTCAGACGGAGTATTTCCTCCTGAGAGCTGCAGTTTATCAGGACCGTGGAAACGCTCTCAGATGTCTGCTTCACGCTGCGTCACGGCGCGGTAGTGTCCGATACAGGAAGTGACCCAGTCTGTATCTGGTGTGGATTTCAGTCTGCTCGTTTGGATTAAAGAACACGTTGAATATTGATTACCAGATGTTATTTCTGTTTTTATCCTTCAGGTTTTCTTTTTGCCAGTTTCCCTTCATCCTGTCCACCGTGGTGAAGAAAGCCATCATCCAGAAGGACTCGGAGCAGCAGATGATCAGTCAGGCCAGGGTGAGGCTGGAGTCCACGGAGAGCTGAGCTCATCCACACACACGTTTAACCCATGTGTGTGTGTGTGTGTGTGTGTGTGTGTCACAGCAAAGCCTGGTCAGTAAGGTGTCCCGGAGGCAGAGAGTGGACATGAACCTTCTGTTCCTCAACGTTAAAGTTCGACGAGCACAACTCCTCAGCGACTCGCTGGATGAGGTCAGGACACGTCGTTATTAGTTTTACTTTTAATCACCCGAGCGCGAGGCTTCAAACGTCTGAAATGTGTCCAGATCCTCCACAGAGACGGCTTGGTTCAGTGTTACGTTCAGTCTTAGGTCGTTTAAAAAAGCTTTATTTCTCATTGCAATGAGGAGGATTGATCTCATCCATGTCTGAGAGAAAATCCTGTCTTCTGACACTCCAGCTGCCTTTATACCCCTCTCTCTCCCCCATACCCATCATAAAACTTCCCCACCCCTTTAAACTCTGGGTCTCTCACAACCAGGTTGGGTCAAACCTGTCTCTTTTACCATCTACCCCCTGAGGGTGAAGTGGAGGGAGGAGGTAGTGACCCCCTGATAAAATACTATGCAGTTAGTATTTTTATTGACCTCAAGAAAGCATTTGATACCGTAGATCATAACATCCTTCTTAAAAAACTCAGTAAGTATGTATCAGGGGAGGAGCTCATCACTGGATTAATGAACCGTCAACAGTCCGTCCAGCTAGATAACGTGAAGTCAAACACGTGTAATATTACTTGTGGGGTACCTCAGGGCTCTGTATTAGGTCCTAAACTGTTCAATCTGTACATTAACGATATTACGAAGGTATCTAAAATGTTAAAGTCTATTTTATTTGCAGATGACATTTTTCTATGCAGGTGACAATATGGGACATATAAGAGACGTGATCAAACAGAATGAGGAAAACTGAAACAGGTTTGATGTCAATGAATTATCACTGAATCTGGAGAAAACTAATGTCCTGGTATTTGGTTAAAGAGGAGCAAATAGAGACCTTTCATTAGCTACTGAAGACATTACTATTGACAGAGTGAGGGAAGTTTTGGGGTCGTTATTGATGAAGAAATTTCATGGAAGCCACATATTAATAGTGTAAAAATAAAAATGGCAAAAGCAATAGCTATGCTACATAGAGTAAAGGAGTCTTTGAACAATAAAGCGTTACATTTATTATACAATTCTCTGATTGTTCCATATATGACTGAAATCTGGGGTACTACATATAAATCATAATGTTGATTTTACAGAAAAGAGCCATAAGAATCATCAGTCAAAGTTCTTATAGACTCCTACCAGTCAGTTATTGTCTGAGTTAAAACTATTAAAACGTGGTGAACTAGTTGATTATAGTATTTTAACACTGATTTATAAAGCTCATAGGAAATCTCTACCAAGAAACATCCAAATCTAATGTGAAAAGAGACAAAGTTGTTAAAACTTAAAAGGGAGTGAGATTTTCATAAAACCCAGATTCAGAAGCAAAGTGTTGGAGAGACGTGTTTCTGAGTTTATGGAACAAACTGGAATCAGACAAGAAAGAAGCTAACTCAATTATAATATTTAAAAAGTCTGTTAAAAACCTGATGTTAAGAAAATATAAGAATTCATCGTGATTTCTACCTGTTACGTATATATATATATATCTCTGTTTGTTCTCTTTCTGTGAAGATGATGTTAAATCAAGTAGTAGTTGTTAATAATTGACATACAGCATAAGGCAGATGTTTTTTAGTTAAAAATTGTCAAATGATTTTATGTTTTTTAGTGATTTAGTTTTGGGGGATTGGGGCAGATTATGTATAAGATTTTCTTCTATCTGCTCCTTTTCATTTAAGTATTTGTTAATTGTATTAGTTAGTTTTACTTTGTTTTTAAGAATGAAATAAAATTTATTTTAAAAAATAAAATAAAAAAGATGGAGATATATGTTTTACGGTCCCCTCATAAAGAGGGAATTGGGTCGGGAAAAACAGAACTCCACAGGACTTCCTTCTAGGGGTGATTAACAGATAACCACTGTCTTAACAGACACATTCTGTTATTTAAATCATCACCAGAACACATCCGAACATTCCACCACAACAGACGGGGATTTTTTTCTTTCTGTCAACTAAATGAGAAACTGATTTATTAGGATTTAAGATCAGCACAAAGAGAAACGTCATAAAAATGTTTTATGACGTTTCCTTCTTAACAAACACCAGAGTTTAGTTTTATTTATTAAAAACACAATAAGTTTATTTCGTTAATTTAGTTCAAAATGTTTACCTAATGATCCATACCTGACCTGACCTTTGACCTGATTCCTTTAACGTGTAAACTCAGGACTCAGGCTACTGAAATAATTCATCTAGTTTTACATAAAAAAGAATGAAACCTGCAGAAGAACACAACAATTTGAGACTCTTAAATAAATCCTGACCTGATGGAGGGAAACAGCAGGTCAGTGATCAAACCTGCAGGAATTAGTTTTGATTTGAGGTGTGAATCCGTCACTCAGAGACGCTACAGACACAGGAACAGCACCGGATTGTTTTCCTTTAATAGGTTTATGATCAGCTGCTCTGTGGAGGAGAAACCTGTCAGTCCGTTCAGTCGTTCTTTATTGTTTTCATATTTCTTTAAACCTCTCAGATCTTCAGTTTCAGGCTGAACTTGACGCTGATTTGAGACCAAATCAGGAGTAAAATCATCTGCTGATGTCAGAAATCAACAAAACATGAAACCTTGATCTGTTACCCGTTTCTCAACAGAAATCTGGAGCAGAGTCGTTATTATTTAGTCTAGTTATTTCTGTGGTTCTGGTGAATTCTGCTCATCAGTGTGAGCTTATATTTAAATGCACCGAGGACTGAAGTCCAGACGGAGACCGAGATGAATCTGAACCATGCAGACGGTTGTTCTGGGTGTGAACTGGAATTTAAAGCTGATGACGTCTAAAAAATGACTTATTTGAAGGAAAGCAGACTAATTAGTGGTGTGGGAACTGTGGGTGTGAGAGGCAGGCGAAAATGTCTTTAATGTTCAACCTCTGACTCTCCATCCAGCCTAAACCTGATCATAAATCTGAGGCGAACCCTGAAATCTT
Source organism: Callopanchax toddi (assembly GCA_006937965.1). Classification (NCBI taxonomy): domain Eukaryota; kingdom Metazoa; phylum Chordata; class Actinopteri; order Cyprinodontiformes; family Nothobranchiidae; genus Callopanchax; species Callopanchax toddi. The sequence continues at coordinate 172,908 of SSNR01000684.1, read as the reverse complement.
CTCTTCGCGCTGTGAGGTTCGGACCGCCTTGGTCTGGTCGTTCCTTTGAAAACAGCTCAGTGAGTTAAGGTTCTGAGGACCCACAGGGAAAATCATCTTCTGGTTTCTGTTTGGTCTGCAGCTGACGAGGAAGAGGTGCGACCTGAAGAAGAAGCTGCGTGTGACGTTTGTCGGGGAGGCGGGGCTTGACATGGGCGGCCTGACGAAGGAGTGGTTCCTGCTGCTCGTCCGGCAGATCTTCCACACAGACTACGGTGAGCGATTCCCTGACAGGTCAGTGACCTGCTCATGAACCCGCTGTCTGCAGGAACACAGAGAACCTGCAGCGTTTCAGAGTCTGGGAGGTAAATCCTCTTTGATGCAGAGTCGATGGAAAGTGAAGTCGTTCTTTATTGAAAACAAGAGAAGAGAAAAGAAGGTTTTTATTGGAAGTGGAAAAAAGTTATTTTTTATTAGAAGGAGGTCTCAAAGGAGGTGACTAGAGTTTTCAGGTCAGTGAATCTGAAGAAAGAAGGAGCAGCGTTAGCGGTTTGAGGAACGTGGACTCAGCTGGTCCTGGTTCAGTTCTTATGGCCGTCTTTTCTCTCTCTCTTTTTAAAATCTGTCACTTTTACACCCTGTTTTTGTTCTTTGTCTGTTTTCTTTTAACAAAAAGAAACATAAAATGAAAAACATTTTTCTTGTTTAAAGTCAGGCTGAAGGAGCGACTGAATAATGTTGAGTGTGCAGCCTGATGCGATGGTGACCTGAGAGATAAAGAACAACAAACATCCTGTCAGTAATCAGAGAACAGGGGGCTGATGGGTAAACGTAACAACAATCTGATAAAACGAGTTCTTCTGACCGATGATCAAACCATGCTCTCAGATCCTGATCCTGATGCTGATAATAAGCTAACCTCTGACCTTTATTAGCTGCTAATGCTAATGTCATTAATGTGAAAAGCTGCCATCTTTGAAGCTTATTGTGCACACCAGTGTTTTACATTTCTTTTATTGATTTGGGTTTACACTTTACCTTTATTAACGTTAGTGCATTAGTAAGTATTAATAAACAAATGGGCCCTTTATTAAAGCCGCACTCTGGAGGATTTCATCAGGAGAGCAGTTTTTGAATCTAGCGTCCAAAGGCTCCTCCTCAAAACATCTCGACACGCGCGTCCGGTCGCGTGTGCGTGCGTGCACGCGGCGCATATACTTCGGACATGAACTGTACAGCTCAGTGTGTAGGGTTTAATCACTCACAGTTCACAATCTTACTCCAACACTACAAGGGTCTGAAGAGCCCTCTCTGTCCCTGCTGCTTCTGATATTAGCTCTGTTAGCAGAGAGCTGCTGCTGGACTCTGAAGCTGAACTTGACTCGGCCCTGGATGAACTTTCTGACCAAAATAAACGCGTAACCCTGTCAAGCCTTGCCATTCTGTGAGGTGAAAGGTTTAAAAATAAATCCATCTTTATCTGGAGAATGGGTAGGTTTTTAGTAGAAATGAGCCGTGAGTCCTCAGTGAACGGCTGAGACGGCAGAGAAACACACGGAGCGTCCTGTACGACAGCGCCCCCTACTGGTACAGGTTTGGTCGACGCGCGTGCGTGTTGAGAGAATGCAGACATTTGAATTTCATTGGCTGAAAAATGTCGGCGGCAAGAAATAATGGAAAGGGGTCTCTAGGAGGAAGGAGGGTCTTCATCAGAATGACAGATGTTGTGGAACTCAACCCATAGATCATAGTTTAGACCTGAAATATCATTTAGAACATTTAGAAAACTTTGATACAGAGAAAAATGATCCAGAGAGCCGCTTTAACATTCCCAATATTAACTACCGTATTGACTTGAATATCGGACGACCCCAATTATAAGTGACCCCCCCCTTACCAAGACTAATCGTCAGAAAAAAAAACTAAATTCACTTTTAAAATAAACTATTTTTGTTGAAAATTTGAGGAAGTAGTTTAAATATGATCTTATTTAGAGACCTTTAATATGTTCTTATTAATTCAATCACAAAGGTCTGTAATGAATATTCTAGTGTTGAGTTCTGTCAGGATGACACCAGTGATCCTGAGTAATCAAACTGTCAGAACTTTGCTCGTGACGTCAGATCAAACGTCTTCATGAGGCTTTAACTCACAGAGTCTGATCAGCTGTTCTCACGCTGCGGTCCGCCTCCTCACACAGAACGTGATCGCCACAACGCTCCGTCTGAGGTCATTTCTCTCCATAACTCCATGTTTCCTGTCTCCCTGACAGCTGTTTGATCCTCTGCTGCGTTCACCTCCATTATCTTAAATCAGTGTTGTAACTCCGCCTCCGTTCTGTTCATTTGACCCACTTTTAATAAAGTCTGTTCCTGTCGGCGTCTGCTTTGATCTTTACAAACTCTGGTGCGTCTCAAAAAGGCGGACTCTGATTGGTTCCCTTCTCATCTACTTCCGCCTGCTCCGATTGCTGATTGGTTCTTTGGTGTGTTCGTCAAATTCTTCCCGTTTTCTGATTCTGTCAAATCTCGTCTCGTCTTTCGTTCATGATGACAACGTTGGCTAATTTAGTCTTCGTCTTTTTCCGTTTTATATTTTTGAATTTCGTTTAGTTTTCATTCGGTAAAATATATTCGTGACGAAATAAAAAAAGAAAATTTTTCGTCAACGAAATTAACACTGGTGCACACACACGTGCACTACTAATTCATCAGTGTGTGACTTTGATTTCATTACTTGTTTAAAATTATACCTCATCTTGTTTCAGAGTTAAAAAAACCCCACTAAAATCTAGTAAAAACACCTTAAAATTCAAACTTTTTGTTACATTTGTCCAAATAACTCCCAGATAAAAGACTCAGCTCTGTTTTTCTTCAGTAACAAGTTTCCTGTTTTAAACTCTTTTTCTTCTATCTGGAAGCCTCTCCAGATGGGAGATGTATAACGACTAGTTGTGATTCAGTCAGTTAAGGTGTCATGTGGAACAACGCTGGAAAGATCTGGTCTATTAGTTAGATCACCCAGCTTATTTCACAGCATCGATTTGAGGAACGTTACGATGTGGAAAAAAAAAGTATTTTAACCCTATAATGCCATTTGCATCATATTTGATCCACGACTTTCTGAGACCTCTACATTTTTAGTGAGAGTTTTATTTTCCTGAAAAACCTATGTATATAATAAGATACATGCAGTTAACAAAATAACCACCAGGGGTCAGTGTTTTTTCCATCTATAGATCTCCAAATTAGACGTCCAAAATACCTGCGCTCAGTCAGTGACTCAGACGTTTTTTGGTAAGAAAAACATTTTATTTGTACCTGAAACTTCAATAAGAATGTTTAATGGATTAAATCAATGTAAAACAGCTTAACATTTTTAAACTTAATTCATAGTAAAACCATGTTGAAAATGCGTGTATCAAATTTGATACAGCGGGTTTATGAGGTCATATATTTAGATCTCCAGATGTAGAGTTAGATGAACGTATTGAAGAAGACTCAAACGGCAGACCCTACTGGACATCATTTATAGGTTTTAGTGACAGATGAAATGCTAAACCCATGCCTCTGCAAAAGTTCCAAGTTGTTGGGACCTCTTACAAATAACATGCCATGACAAGCCTGGGAGGAAGGAACACCTCACCCTCACAAAAGGCCATCAAGTGTTCCTCCTGATGTGCAAAAAGATGGCGTTGACCATTTTTTAGCATGAGGAACTCGAGCAGCACATAAACAATCACTTCACCGTGTTTACTGTGAAAATACAAAGTCTGTCTTTACCTGAACAGACAGGAACTATTTTCAGATCGACCACAATGAGAAATAAAAACCAAACCAAAGGAAAGTTCATATAAAATATCAATAATGTTGTTGCACAGTATGTTCATTTGTATGCTTAAAAAAAACTTTAAGGAAGTTTTAAAGAAAACTCAGTGTTTAATAGGATATAAACGTGTTATAAATGTTTTATTACTATTCAGATGAACAAAGTGTGAGTAAAAAACTGCACAAAATATCAGACGTATCAAAAACGATACAAATTAATAAACATATGTGCAAAGTGATATTTCATTTCTTTTTTTTTTCATTATTTATAAGGTCCAAAAAGGACTCCAAATTCAACAAAATCTGAATTTTCTAGGCATTTTTTGATGGGTTGGGTCTTACAGGGTTAATGCGTCGATCAGTCCCAAAAGGTTTGTCTATGGTGTCCATTTTAGGACAGTATTAGGTCTCGTTCTTGGGTCATCAGACTTCAGACCAGACTGTCCCAGAGAACACTGAAGGTAGCTTCTGACCCAACATTTGCCTAAAGGACAGTTCCACTAAATTTTTACCACGTGCCATCCATCAGTCTAATCCTAAAACTCCATCACTGCTCAGAGCTGGACTCCAGAGTTCTGCTATAAAACCAGAAACTTTTCTTCTATTTGAAAAAGTTCAAGAAATGAAACTTTTATTACTTTTGATGCATCAGGATGACATTAAAACACATTTATTCTGAATTATTTGTTGCTTTTCACTCTTTCTGAGACTTCTGAGATTTAAACCAAACCTTCACCTCTCCGTCTTCCACTCTCTCTCTCTCTCTCTCTCTCTCTCTCTCTACGTTTTCCCTCCTTTCCCTGCTGAAGTTGTTCTTTCCATTATTGCTTCATCTTTCTGCGGTCGTCTGTGTTTTTGGTGCCAGAGGACATCGGCCCAAAGTAAGACAGTCAATGAAAGCTGTGTTCCCCTCATTAGCAGTGCAGGGAAAGCCCCGACGCGCGCACACACACACACACACACACACACACACACACACACACACACACACACACACACACACACACACACACACACACACACACACACACACAAGGCTGCAGGTGTACACACTACAGGCTCGTTTCATGGTGTCGGGTTCTGATCCATCCAGATGTGCGTCAGAACAAACTGCTTCTGTTTCAGAGTCGGAAAAACTTCAGTTCTCTGCAAATTATCAACTCAAAAACCTTTTTTAGACCAAAAGGAAAAATAAAATCAAACGATAAAGAGCTCCATGTTCTATAGGAAACATCAGCTTCACTCGTTCAGTCAGGAATGATCAAACATGGATCAAATCTAGAGATTGTTGGCAGCATTAGGTTAAAAACAACTGGAAGAGAAGTCAGAGCTGATGGACCAATAAGAGCGTCTGACTGGGAGTTAGACTGACAGGTGTGATCACATCTTAATCAAATGTTCTGCAGTTAATCAACAGATCTATTTCTTTATTTAAAGACAGCGTTTCAGCTCAGAGGTTCTGATCTAACGGTGGGCTTTTATTTTGTAGGGATGTTCACCTACATGAAGGACTCGCGCTGCCATTGGTTCAGCAGCTGGAAGTGTGACAACTACTCCGAGTTTCAGATGGTTGGGACTGTATCCTCCTCAGTAAATCTCTTCAGGGCTGGAGTTTGGATTTGATACTTTTTTGTTTATAAATCCTGTTTTTTAGGAGACGTTGCATTAATTATGTGTTTCGTCAGTGACCTTTAACCCGTTAACTGGCAGGTCGACCACTTAGAGCGCGTATTAATCCATTTATCTAAGTTAAAACTGCACTAGAATAAATCATTCTAAAGTAGAAAACATCTTATAAAATACAGGAATGTTTGATGAAAGGTTGAGGTTATTAGCATACATTATTATTCTAATAATACTAATATCATTTATCATTTTTTACCATATTAGAACCCTTACTGTCCAAAATAATAGTTTAAAAAACTTCTTTCTTGCTTTTTTCTGGGTGTGGAAGTTAAAGGGTTTTGATTGTTTTGGCTTTGAGTCTCGACCTCACTAATAATAACTTTTATAAACTATATGAACACAGACAAGCTGCCTGTTAAAGACAACTGAGAACATATTCATTTACTCAAAGTAAACCATGAGAAACATTCACAGATTTATATCCATAAATGTCAGCTTTACAGTTTCCATATCCTGCTAACAGTGTGTGTGTGTGTGTGTGTGTGTGTGTGTGTGTGTGTGGGTGTGTGTGTGTGTGTGTGTGTGTGTGTGTGTGTGTGTGTGTGTGTGCGTGTGTGTGTGTTTAGTAACTTTTTCTTAAAACTTTGTGATTTACAAAATTCAAGGCAGTGTATTGCACAAGGATGACACTTAGTGTCAAAATTTACTCTTTTTGAGTTTCTAGCTGGTGCAGAAAGGCTGGTCCTCAGTTTGTAAGTAATTTGAGTCGGTCCT
>SSNR01000684.1:149202-156702 GCA_006937965.1 Callopanchax toddi | reverse complement strand
ACTTTAACTCTAATAGAGTTACAGGCAGAGTAAAAAGCTACAAGAAGCTAAAGTAGATGTTCAGAACCATCAGTAAAAACAGAGACGGGACTTGTTTCTGGTCAAGTCACAATGACTTGCTGGATTCCTGACCTGATGTCACCGACCTGTTAAAACTCACCAGGCGGGCTATAAGAACCAGGTCTCAGAGCTCCGGTGACCCGACCTGTGAGGTGGTGTGAGCCTAGTTAAACATTAACCTCAGTGTTTATTTACCTGTTGACATGTGTTCAGGTGTTCCAGGAGGAGATGGGCGTGGTCAAATCCTACAACCTGAAAGCCGGAGGAGACAAAATCCCTGTGACCAAGCAGAACCGGAAGGGTGAGTCCCCCTTCAGGGCCGTGGCTGGTGTCAGCGTGAGGGTTCAGAGACTCTGTTTACAGCTCCAAACTAACGTCTCCATGATGAATGATGTTAATGGATCCAGTTTGTTTGTTTATTGCCGCTAATTACCCACTGTTTGATTTTCCCTGTTGCCATGGTGACGGTGATTGAGGGACGTCACCTGTATCCATTAGTCCTGGTTCAAACATCTTCATGGTTAAATAAATTTACACTGAAAAAAGAGAATAGTTGAACCAACTTGCTTCAGTTGGTAACAAGCAATTCAATAAAGTTTATCCAACTTAAATGATTAAGTTTGTTTAACTTGATGAATTTAAGTCAAACTCACTCAAATCATTTAGTTTCTACAAATTCAAAATTCAAATCCTTCTGACCTAAATTGATGTAAAATCAACTCAAATCTTTCGGTTTTTCCAAATGAAAAACTGAATGATCAAAAAGCTCATTATCAATGACTTTGAACTTAAAGAGCCTGGGGCGCCAGAGAAAACTCACACAGCATGAAGAACATGCAAGCTGGCCACAGAGCTGGGAAGTGAACCCACAACCTCCTGACTGTAACAGTGCTAACAACATGCTCCACCAAGCAGCTCACTGTTTCACATGATTTTAAAATATTATGCAATGAACACTTTTTATACTTCAACATGTTTTCCTCCTCCTTGAATGGAGTTGAGTATTTATGAATACTTAGTTTTTGTCGCTAACCTGCTAGCAGGGCTTAGCTAGTCATAAATATTCAACTCCATTCAGAGAGGAGGAAAATGTTTTACAGTGTAAAAAGTCTTTATTGCATTATTACTTGCATCTGTGCAAAATAGTTAAATGTGTGATGTTCTCACAATAAATGTTAAAATGTTCCATCTCTGATATGGATTCTTTTTTCTTTTTAGCCAACTTGAAATTCTGATTACAATGAAAGTAAAAACTAAAATAACACGCTAAAACACACATTTAAGATGATTTACATTTAAATAGTTTTTAAGTTCAAAGTCATTGATAATGTGCTTTTTGATCATTCAGGTTTTTCATTTGGAAAAACTTAAAAATTTGAGTTGAATTTACATCAATTTCAGTCAGAAGGATTTGAATTTTTGATTTAAGGAACTAAATGATTTGAGTAAGTTTGACTTAAATTTGTCAGGTTGAACCAACTTAATAATTTAAGTTGGATAAACCTGATTGAATTACTTGTTACCAACTGAAGCAATTCAGTTAAGTTGGTTCAACTTATCTTTTCTTTTAGTGAACGTCACTGATTTTATGTTGATTGAACTCAAAAGTTTAAGTTGTCCTGACTAAACCAAAATAATAGGTCAGATTTACACTGAAAAAAGAGAATAGTTGAACCAACTTAACTGAATTGCTTCAGTTGGTAACAAGCAATTGAATTAAGTTTATCCAACTTAAATTAATAAATTTATACCTAGTAATTTAAGTTGGATAAACTTAATTCAATTGCTTATTACCAACTGAAGCAATTCAATTAAGTTGATTCAACCTTTTCTTTTTACAGTGTAGGTCAATAAGTCCATCACCTCGACTACAGCTCAGATATTCTCTAATTAGAATAAACGAAGTGAATCTGTTTGTTTTGATGCTTTTATTTTGGGATTGAAGATAAACAGGAAACAACAAGCACAGGATGCTGAGATGTTTTAGTCTGAGTTCTTCCAGATGCTGGATGAAGGGTGATGTTGGGTTCATTAAAACTGAAGGTTATGAAGAGCAGATTAACTCGTTGATATATTTATTTTGGTGTAAAACCGTGAGCTGAACGGTGAACAGTGCAGCCTGTGTGGAGACTTTATGAGCTGTCAGAAACGCTGAGTCACCAACCAGCTCATCCAGGAGGGACGAGGTGTTTCTCTGGAAAGTTCTGAGCTAAAACGAGGATCTGATACCGAGGAAGATCTTTCTCACTAAACATTTAAAACATTTGAGTTTGTGAAACAGGATGTCTTTATTGAGATGATAAAAGCATCAGTTGGTTCACGTCCAGCTGATTCTGCATCCTTTCACTTCCTGTTTGCAGCTGTAATCAAACCTGGTTCTGATCAGAAGTTTTGTTGTTCCCAGCAGGATAAAACCTTCTTTTCCACCCAGCAGCTCCTCCTGGCTCCAACTCTCCTCCAGTGCTCCTGTGAGCAGCCAGCACTGGAGGCTCATGGGTAAAACTGTAATGGAATCATGAAAATGACTCTGTTTTCTCTTTCCATAGAGTACGTCCAGCTCTACGTCGACTTCCTGCTGAATAAATCCATTTATAAACAGTTTGCTGCCTTCTACCATGGCTTCCACAGTGTGTGTGCCTCCGACGCGCTCATGGTGAGTCTGAGTGTGTGTGTGTGTGTGTGTGTGTGTGTGTGTGTGTGTGTGTGTGTGTGTGTGTGTGTGTGTGTGTGTGTGTGTGTGTGTGTGTGTGTGTGTGTGTGTGTGTGTGTGTGTGTGTGTGTGTGTGTCTGCTGATGGTCAGTGAAACAGTTGGATGCAGAAACCTTCCACCAACCTGTGTATTAAATAATGAAAAATGAAAAACTTTATATTTTATTGTAATACTTTTTTTATTAAGTTTTTTATCATATATTATTCCCAGAAGTTGTTTTCCTTTCCCTTAAATTTGGGTTAAATTAATATGAATTAGAAGATTCTGAAGGATTTTAGTTGGATGCTGATGCAGCTGCTGCCTGAAATTCCAACATCGATTTTGTAATAATCTAATCTGAGACCTACATGTGACGAGAACTGAGATAACAGAAATGTTCAAGCTGCAGCCAGTGGCTCATTAGGGTCTCCATGGTAACGTGTGGCTCTCACTCTCTGACATTAAACCTGATGAGAGTCAGACAGGAAGTCATTTAGAGAAACTTTGAGAAGCTCAGGTGGTCACAGGGTGGACCATAGGGGTTGAACGACTTGCTATTTTTACAAGTCGACTACCAAGTAATAAAAGTCGCGTCGACTTCAACTAATCGCTGATGACGTCATACTTACGGCGTATACAGGACGGCTTTATAAAACTTGACAGGTTTTATTGCAAAAACGTATTTTAATGCTGACAACAAACAGCTGAGAGAGAGAGCAGCTGTTTTAGGAGCACTTTGGTTTGAATATCAAGTCTTTAGACTAAAATGCTGATTAGTTTTAGTCACATTTTAGTCAGGTTTATATGAAAACAGCTTTAAGGTCTATTGTTCGGCCATAATCATAACAAAGACATTCACTATTTAATAAATAAAATCACTCAAAGCTTGATAGCCGAGCCATTAGCTCGTTAGCTTAGCCGTTAGCACATCGGAGGTTTGAATAGCGCCGCATTTTTAGTAAAACAAGAGATAAAGAAAGCAAAGACTCAGCGTTAAGTTGATTAAATCAGGACAATCGATTGGCAAGGGCATCAAAAGCTGACAAGAAGTATTCTTTGAGTAAATATCCATTTTAATAGCGCAGCGCCAGACCGGTACACATCACAGGAAATGAAACTAATCAAAGGAAACCCCTTCAAAATAAAAGTTCACGTGATCAGCGACTAGTCGACCTTTGGTTTAAAAAGTCACTACAGCCCACAAAAGTCGACTAGTTTGTGCGACCCCTAGTGGACCGTTGGTGTGTTTCTTGAGTTTTCTGGAGGAGATGTGATGTAAGGTAAACAGACCCTTCACTTCCTGTTTGGAAGAGATGATACCTGAAGTCCATATGGGTGTGGCTTCCTGCCCTCTGAGGGGATTTGAGAGGAAACCATCAGTCCTCCAATCAGAGAGGCACAGCGGGAGGGAAAAGACCAAACGTTTGGATGTATTTATACTAAAGAAGTTGTGTAAGGAAAGTTTATTTGCAGAATTTGAGACCGTTTAAAGGTTTGTCTTTTATCAGTTCAACATTCTGTGGAAAAATGTCCAAAAGTCATCCAACTTAAACTGCGATGGTTTAAAAGCCATCGTAGATTCAGTTCAGTCATGTGACGTTCTACTTCCTGTTTAAACTCTGAATGATGTGAGGAGTCTACCTGAGCTAGGGGGCGGGGCTTCCTCACCATCGTCCCATTACCTCTAACACGTCACAGCACACTATTCCTGATTGGCCTGCAGGTTTTGATGTTTGATTTGCGTTTTCTTCATTTTTCATCAGACTTTGGGAAAAGGATACGATATTAATACGTCTGCTTCAGCTGTAGATCAGCGCCATTACTAATGAAACACATAAACCTTTAGTCATGTGACATTTCACAACCTGTTAAAGAAACTCTTTTCAAACCTGGAATGCATTTCATAATCAGTGGTGATAATGTGCATCCCATAAATAAATCAATGATTCTCAGGCTGATGTCTGAGTTCCTGTAGAGTTACTCTGATGTGACAGACGTGTTGACACATCCTCCCATTTCACTATTTCATCATTTCACAGTAATCTGACAAACACTTCCTGTCCCGACACATCAGACATGTCAGAGTCACTTCCTGTGGAGCAACAAAGCAGTTTGTTGGTTTTACTGTGAATTTTATGAGTTGTACACTGACAGGCGCCTGAAATTAAATGTATTATTATTATTATTAACAATAAAAACAAAAAAACACTATTTATGTTTCTATGAGAGTTAAAAATAACAAAAGGCTCATGTTTTATTTCATCTTGTTGTTTTTAAGGTCACATTTATTGTTAATCCCATTTAAAAAGGATGAAAACAGAAATATCAGTCGAGTAAAATCTGGAAAAGAAACATAAATGGATGATAGTAAATAAAAATATCAGAATAACTGCAGCAACAAATGCAAAGAGTTTAAGAAGATATCATATTTGACCCTTAACCTTTCAGGTCCTGACCCACTCTGTTAAGTCAGCGGTTCCCAAACTTTTTTTGTCGCGCCCCCCCTTCTATGTCCCAGCCGTGTTCGCGCACCCCCAGTCCCCGGATGGAGACCTTTGACATTTGAACCAATTCCTGGTACCTACGAATCATTAATGCTACAAATTCTCGATACTTTTGAGTGTTTAATAATGACATTAATCGCTTTTTATATGTAACTGGGGATTACTGTGAGAGTCGCGCGTCCTACGGTCATCGAACGCCCCTCGCATTAGTCTGGCTTTTCCGTGTATTGCTCATATCTTGTAAAGACGGCGGGTGTGTATGGGGGGGTGCTGATCAAATGTTTGGAAGTGAGCAGGAGGTTACTACACTGGATTAAACTGATGGTTCGCTTAACTAGCTGCTTAGTGTTTTAAATGAACACCCAGCTCCGTTAGCCATTAGCTCATCGGCGGCAGAAAGTAGCGCTGCATCTTTAGTAAAAACAACAGAAACAAAGAAAGCGACTCACCATGGAGTTGATTAAATCAGGACACACATGGAATCAATCAGCAGAGTTGTTACAAGCTGTCAAGAAGGATTCTTTGAATAAATAATATCTATTTGATGAGGTAAACAGTCCAGCAGCTCCTCCAGCTTTGCCCCGGAACTAATAGTAAAAGTTATTGTCACCTTCAAAATAAAAGTCTGCTAAAGAGTTCACATGATTGACAGAAAAAAGACTCAGAGTTCATCCAAATATTGTCCCACAGCTCCACACAACATGTTTATTTACACATTTTTATTGAGTGGGGGAAATAACACTGTAAATGTGTCATTATTTCACATTTCCGCCATTACAGTTTTCATCTTGAGCCCCCCCTAGTGGTAGCTCGCGGTGCGCGCACCACAGTTTGGGAATCCCTGGTCTAAGGTTAAAGGTCACAACTCTGACTTAATGAATAGCTTTGAGCTTTTGTTCAGGAAGAAGTTTGGGGGTTGGGTTTCTGCTTTGGAGCTCATCGACTCAGTTTGGAGATGAGGTCTGGTTCTAGATCTGAGAGCCTGAATGCAGGTCAGAACAGACACGGGTCAGAACACACACAGGTCTGAGACAGGTCCCTCGTGTCACCTGCTGGTGGTGGTTGGAGGGTCTGGTGGCGTCTGTCTGGTTGATCAGCGTGTGAATGAGTGACTGATGTGAAGTGCTCTGCAGTCCCCGACTTAGAAAAGCGCTTTACAAATACGAGACATTTAACCAGAGGTGGGTAGTAACTAGTTACATTTACTCAGTTACATTTACTTGAGTAACTTTTTGGAAAAAAAAATGCTTTTACGAGTAGTTTTACTTCACTGTACTTTTGACTCTTACTTGAGTATTATTTTTGTTAAGTATTGCTACTTCTACTTGAGTAAAATCTCTGAATCATCTAGTAACTTAACAGAATAACAAACATGTTTTAACAAAAATACACCAGACAGACACACCTACAGTTTAATAAAGGAGACCACATGTTTGTGTACCAGCTTTGTTTTTCTACTCTCATTTTCTAGCTAGCTAGCTTTATCTAGCTTGCACAAAAGCTAGACATAGCCAGCTAGCTAAATAGATAGCTACCTAGCTAGATTTATAGCCACATAGCTAGCTCTATGGTAGTTTTGGCATTATATATTTTTTAAATACTTTGAAAAGTGTTTCTTCTGCTTTTTTGTTGCTGTTTTGATATCATGTTATGTATTTGTATCCGTGTTTTTCATTTTAGCCTTTAAGATACTAACATTTCCCTTAAACGTTATATTTTTGTCTGTCTGATGACATCATTTAAAAAAATCGGATGGATGTTACTCAGTACTCAAGTAGACTTTTTACCAAATACTTTTTTACTCATACTCAAGTATTTTTTGGGACAGTAACTTTTACTTTTACTTGAGTAAAAATATGTTGAAGTACCCTGCTGAAAAAACCAGCATAGACCAGCATATGCTGGTTCCAGCATATGTTGTGTTTTGGTGCTGGTATGCTGGTCCATAGTGATCCATTAGTTCAACCAGCATAGACCAGCACCAAACCAGCATAGACCAGCAACAAACCAGCATAGACCAGCATTGACCAGCAAAGACCAGCAAACAAATCATGATGGTCTTGATTTATATGCTGGTCAATGCTGGTCTATGCTGGTTTGGTGCTGGTTTAGCTGGTAGACCAACATGATTCAATGCTGGTCAATGCTGGTCTATGCTGGTTGAACTAATGGATCACTATGGACCAGCATACCAGCACCAAAACACAACATATGCTGGAACCAGCATATGCTGGTCTATGCTGGTT
>SSNR01000684.1:134435-148525 GCA_006937965.1 Callopanchax toddi | reverse complement strand
TTTACTGGCTGCCATCCGAACAGCGGAAACGCTCATTGCGTTGAACGGATGTTGTGTTTGAGTGGAAACTTCAGCGTCCAGCTGATTAAACTCTTCCTCTTTGTCTCTGTAATGTAGTGAGTTCAGAAAAAGGGTTGGTCTGGGTCAAAAGTTCAAAACCTGCTGGTGAAACAACACAGTTTGAATGATCTTTATTTGATCAATTATTTAAAAAATATCCAGACCATAATAATCAGTGGACACATCCCAGGTCCAGAGAGGAGGCTAGGCTCCTTTTTGTCTAATTTTAAATGTTTGTTTCGGTTCAGTCATGTAGGAGGAGCTACTGAGACAATAATGGGCTTGTTCGAGATGAACTGCACCTCGCCTGGAGAACAGACGAGAGCAGGCGGACGCAGCAGGGGGCGCGACCAAAAGTCTGCTTTTAAGTCGGACAGATTTTCCTAAATGTAGCTCGTAGGTGATGATAAGACTGAAGATATCGCGTTAATGTCCGTAATAGCAGATGACTTTCCTTTTTTTCCCAAAATCTTTATTTGAAGTTCAAAGTATTTCAAAACAAATTCAAGAGTGAACAATATAAATTATCAACACTAAAGTAACAAAATAATAGACATCTATCCAGAGAGATCATATCAAAGAAAATAAACAAGATGGTGCTCTGTACTAAATGATATGATTATAAAAATCAGACAGTAGTTTTATTAGAACTTTATAGAAAATGGAAACAGTTCCTACTGAAAACTCTTTGAAACAAATCACATTTCTCACTGTGGCCTTTATAGTGACATCATCAACGTGGCATGTATTTACAATATATAAAAAATAACATTTCGCATTTTGCAACAGGATGTTTGGATCAAAATGTGAACCAATCAGATCTGAGATCAGGTGAGAGCCAGGCGTTTCCCATCATGCTCTCGGTTTTGCAGCCGGTGGAGAGCAACTGCAGCGCCTTGCTCCAAAATCTGCGTCCGCCTTGATCTCACGAGGTTATCGTTGCCTACGTAGGCATGACATCAGAGCAAGTCGGCGTCAAGTCGGACAGAAATCTAACCGGCATGCACTGGGCGCCGATCACCGGTGATCGGATCTGCGCAGAACTGGCTCATCTCGAACGCACCTAATGCTGAAGGAATGATGTATCACAGTGCATTCTGGGAAATTGGGGACTATATATTACAACTTTAAATCTTTGTCTTTTCATGTTGAAGTGTCGAAGTGAACATTACACTGGCTCCTCGCTGTGGATCATGACACTTCTCCTCAGCCGATGACAAACAGACTGCTGGGTCATGTCATTCTGAAGCAGCTGTTTGATGTAGATCACTATCTCTGATCTGATTCTGCTGTTAGCAGAATGCAGCTAAATAAAACACGCTACCGGCTCTAGAGAGGAGTGATCCGCTGTAGCTCACCGACTCATCCTGTCATCCATTCCTTCATCCATTCATCCTGTATAAACATCTGCACCAGGATGGTTTAGTTTGAGGTAAAACAGCAAAAATCCACTCAGAGCAAAGGTCCTGACCTGACATGGATGTAGAAAACCCATAGACTGGCCCTTAGGTACGGTGGCCCCTAGAGACAAAACACATGCAAATCAGAAAACACATGCAAAATAACAAAAACACAATGGAAGTGCTCCAGGACACTAGGGGGCAGTGCAGAGCTTGATTTGTTTTGGGTTTTTGCATGTGTTTTTGTTATTTTGCATGTGTTTTGTCTGTAGGGGCCACCGTACTTAGGGGCCCCACATAACAGGATCTCAGAGAGAGGAGTCTGGATGGGCTGAGGACCCTGTGTCAGATCTAAAAAGGCCAAAGGTGGGTGTTTGATGAGGTGTCAGAGCAGCAGGATCCTCACCTCAGCTGGACCCTTTCAGGTCTCCATGATGAGCTCCTCTTCCTCTCTGCTGCATCACTTAGAACATCTGTAGCTTTGAGAGGCTGACACGTGGTTGCATATAAAAGAAGCCGTTAGTCACTCCATGTTTGTTCTCACAGGAATGGCTTCTCTTCTTGTTGTAGTTGCTGCGGCCAGAAGAGGTGGAGATGTTGGTGTGTGGGAGTCCAGAGCTCGACATGACGGCGCTGCAGAAAGCTGCTCAGTATGAAGGATACAGCAAGATGGACTCCACCGTGAGGTCAGACCTCCTTTACGTCTCATTTTAAACAGACAGGCAGACATAAGGTCACTAAAGGAGAAGTTCTAGGGTTATTCAACAAAACGTCTGATGCTGCTTTGACTCTCGTTCCTGTTTAGAAAGTTTAAATGTGGGGAAGAGTTTTCTGATTGGATTGAAGTTATAAAGCAGCATCCTCTAGCCTGTAATTTATTTAAACTTCAGCTGTTAGATAAAGATACCAGCTGACGTCCAGTCCTGATGGTCACCTATCTGCCTCTCAGCAGACGACTGATCCGTTGGTCCAGATCCATCTAACATTAGAAATGTTTGGGATAAAAAAGGCTGAATAGTTTGAACTGGAGACCTAATAGGAGCTTCACTTTCTGGAACATCAGAGCTTTCCTGTGGAGATCTGAGCTTCTTGTAGAGCTGATTCTAGTTCATTGTTTTCTACCTGCGTGGGCGGTGTCACGTTATTCCACTGATCTGCAGGTGGTTGTAACCTGAGACAAGTGACCTACAAACAGGGAGAGATTCCCTGAGAGCTGCAGACCAAACACTGATTTAAAGGTCTTCATGAAGAACTTGGATGCTCTTGACTTTCTCAGATAGAAAAGCAGACCCTGTGTGATTTTAAAGCCGCCCCCCTGTGATTTTCCAGGTGTTTCTGGGATGTGGTGTTAGCTTTCCCTCTGGAGCTGCAGAAGAAGCTCCTCCATTTCGCCACAGGAAGTGACCGCGTTCCTGTCGGGGGAATGGCTGACCTCAACTTTAAAATCTCCAAAATCGACGTTCCAGCTGACTGGTAGGTCCCAGACGCTGATCCCAGACCAGGTGGTCACCAGCTGCTCCTCACTTTCATAATTCTGCAGATTAAACGTGACTTTGCTGCAGCCAGACGTCATATCAAAACTTTATGTTAATATTTATTATTCCACCAGAAAATGAGCTGGTTTGAGTTGCAGAGGATAAGATAGAGATTCAGACTTTACCTGACCCAGTTTAGGTTTTTGTTAAAGTTCCTGTTGGTTTGATTCTGTTTACCAAACATTATGATCTTCATCTGGTCACAAAGCTTTGACCCCTGGATGAACCGGAGTACTACAGTTAGCTGCTGGTGATATTTATGCTTGTAAATAATCACATACTTCTATAGAAATCACTGTGTATTCTTGAACTGATGATGTAAACCAGTGCTCTACTGTATAGGCAGACCATGGGCCGCATCGTTCCGGCACGCGAGCCACATATTGTGTCCCCCAAGCAGTGATTATTTCACTATATCCATGTTTCCATAACGAGGCAGCGCAGTGTGCTGTGTTTACATTATGATGGGAAGACTACAAGATGCAGCGCAATAGGCTCACTTTTACTTTCACTTCCACTTTTGGAGCAGTTTGTTCCAATTATTCACTTATTCAACAGCAAGAGAAAGAACACCCGGAGTCTGGCACCCAGAACTCCCAGAATTCCCAGGGGCATTTGAGTAACCCTGATGTAAAGCTTTATAAATGTAACATTTAAAGCTGTTTTAAGATGGCAGCAACAACACACTTTGCTTTTGTCTGCATTTGAACTAGTTGTTAGCTCAGCCTAGCCATTAGCTTAGACTAGATGTTAGCTCATACTAGTTGTTAGCTCAGACTAGTTGTAGACTAGCCATTAGCTCAGACTAGCCTATATCTGAGTCTAGCCATTAGCTTAGACTAGCCATTAGCTCAAACTAGCCATTAGCTCAGACTAGCCATTAGCTTAGACTAGCCATTAGCTCAAACTAGCCATTAGCTCAGACTAGCCATTAGCTTAGACTAGCCATTAGCTTAGATTAGCCATAAGCTCAGACTAGCCTTTGTCTTAGATTAGCCATTAGCTCAGACTAGCCTTTGTCTTAGATTAGCCATTAGATTAGATCAGGATCATAAACTCTACATTTCTGAACAGAATCTTTATTGGAAGCTTTCTCCAGTGAGTCCGATGTGAATTATTTACATCAGAATGGGTGAAGCATCCATCTAAAGTCCCAAAAACTTACCTAAATATTTAAAACATTGTTTATTATTGTTTCTGTCACTCAGGCTTTGGCGCTGTGTTTTTCCCATGCCTATTTAGCCCTTCTGAATTAAAGTGGAGTGAATAATTAGGGCCCCAGGGCCTTTATGAGCCATGGAGAGGCCCAGGCTGCAGTTATCTCAGCTGTGAGGGTCTGTGAAACGTCAGGGTGGTGATAAACAAACATAAGCATGGTGGGTTTGTTTCTGCTCTGCCGGGTTACTTCAGTTCAACATTTTCTCACACAGCATGCTGACAAACAACAGCTTGATTTTCACACCAACATGACAAACACTCAACAGGAAGGAATATGGTGGGTAGAAGAATAGGATGGGTAGAAGGTTAGGGTACAGGGTGAGGGTGGATAGAGGGTGAGGTGGGTAGAGGGTGAGGGTGGATAGAGGGTGAGGGTGGATAGAGGGTGAGGTGGATAGAGGGTGAGGGTGGGTAGAGGGTGAGGTGGATAGAGGGTGAGGTGGGTAGAGGGTGAGGTGGGTAGAGGGTGAGGGTGGGTAGAGGGGGAGGGGGGGTAGAGGGTGAGGGGGGTAGAGGGTGGGGTGGGTAGAGGGTGAGGGTGGGTAGAGGGTGAGGTGGGTAGAGGGTGAGGTGGGTAGAGGGTGAGGTGGATAGAGGGTGAGGTGGGTAGAGGGTGAGGTGGGTAGAGGGTGAGGTGGGTAGAGGGTGAGGTGGGTAGAGGGTGAGGGTGGGTAGAGGGTGAGGTGGGTAGAGGGTGAGGGTGGGTAGAGGGTGAGGGGGGGTAGAGGGGGAGGGGGGTAGAGGGTGAGGGGGGTAGAGGGGGAGGTGGGTAGAGGGTGAGGGTGGGTAGAGGGTGAGGTGGGTAGAGGGTGAGGTGGGTAGAGGGTGAGGTGGGTAGAGGGTGAGGGGGGTAGAGGGGGAGGGGGGGGGGGGGGAGGGGGGGGGGGGGGGGGGGGGGGGGGGGGGGAGGGGGGGGGGGGGGGGGGGGGGGGGGGGGGGGGGGGGGGGGGGGGGAAGGGGGGGGGGTGGGTAGGGGTGGGGGTGGGGTAGAGGGTGAGGGTGGGTAGAGGGTGAGGGTGGGTAGAGGGTGAGGTGGGTAGAGGGTGAGGTGGGTAGAGGGTGAGGTGGGTAGAGGGTGAGGTGGGTCATCTTCTGGTGTAGCTCATGTTTTTCTGTGGTGTTTTCTGTAGACACACGGCGCTGTAACAGGGTGGTTGTGTGTCAGTGGAACAAGCCCCACACATGAGCCGGCTCTCAGGGGCCCCTGATCTCAGAGAGAGGCTCTGTAGTGTTTTAGAAAACAGGAGGGGGGATGGGCTGAGGCCATTGTGTCAAACCTAAAGAAAACTACGTTCATTGAGTTCAAGGCCAAAGTGGGCGGCCTTGAACTCACTAACCCAGCTGCTGCTGTAGATCTGGAGCTGGACCAATCAGGACGCAGCGCTGAGACAGAGCTCACAATCCAAGGTTGATTCAGGGACAGAGGAAACATTTTTGACTAATAATTAAAAAAAACAACCTGTTGATTCTGATCTAAAGTGACAGAACTTATTTGTAGACGAGCTTCAACCTGAAGAGGGTCTGGACCTCCTGTCTTGTGTTGTTGTTTCCTAGCAGGAGGATCAATCAGCTGATGAGGTGTGGGTGTGACCGTGTCCCTCCTCCTGTGTTTTTGTGTCTGCAGGCTGCCCATCTCTCACACCTGTTTCAATCAGATCTGTTTGCCTCCGTATCGGACCCGGAAGGAGCTCAAACACAAGCTCACCATCGCCATCTCCAACGCCGAAGGCTTCGGTCTGGAGTGAGCGACCTGCGCTCGGCGCCGGGCTGATCCCGGGTCAGCTGACCGCAGAGGAAACGGACCGCGTCGTCTTTCAGGAGGTTGAAACGTTTTAAACCTGCAGCAGCAAACAGAACTGATCCAGTCTGCACACGGACCCGACTGCTTCAGCTAACCAACGACCCAAACCGAGTGAAGAAGTTCTCGATATACATACAGCACTGTGCAAAAGTTTTAAGCTGTTTAAATCCATGTAAACCTGCAGTTCCTTCACAGACTGAAGAACGCCGCTGCTCTCTTCTCTTTGCTGTATTTTCATTCTAACCCTAACCCTTTTGCACAGTTTTGTACACGTCTCTAAATCTCATCAGACAGAACACTTTAAAGTAATGAAGATTTCTCAGGTTTATTTAGACGATCGGGTTTGTTCACCCGACACGGTAACCAAGTCCACGTCAGGTGACCCGTTAGAGGCGTCTGGGCTCTCTTTTCTTTGATGAAATCTATGTTTTGCTTGGCTTGCAGCAGACTCACCTGGAGGAGAGCGCTTCAGTATTTTAGTCTCCTTTACTTTGACATTGCTGCCTGTTTGATGGAACAAGGCAGCAGCAGCAGTTTGTCTTTAGTCGTAAACGTTGAAGCGGTTTGTTTTCTTGTGTCTCCGCTGACGGAGGATCAGAGTCACAGCTGGTTGGTTCTGAGCAGAACGCGACTCCGGACGGTCAGAGGAACCGTCCTCTGGGTTTGACGTGTTTTATTAGATGTGTGTTTTTAAATGATTACATCCTGCTGACAGCTTCACACAGAGAGGAGGTTTAAGTTCTGGTATTTTCCTGAAACAAATGAAGCCGTTCTCCTGAACTAGTCCCAGAGGTGTCTCAGACATCAGGAAAAGTAGGAGGAGACCAAGTTGAGACACAACAAAGACACTTTTTAATGAGAGTTTAGATTTAAACTTGCAGGATTCTTTTAATTCTGTGTCTCTACCAACAGTCCAGTGAGCGACGAGCTTCAGACAAATCTCAAATCAGAGATTTAAAAATATGAGTTGGTGCTTCGTCTGGAGGAAAGGACAGATCAGGTCAAACAGACGATGAACTGAGGTGGTTTTAAGGTTCAATCAGAGTCTAAATGGATGGAGTTGGTGGCTCTAGTCTTCTATTGAGCTTTAGATTCTCCATACCTTTATTGGACTGGTCCTAAAATCCTCCACAGAACAAAAAAACACCACATTTAGTCCAAACTGGACTCCTGTTTTCAGGCGTTGTCGTTAATTCTCTGGTCAGAAGTTCCATCACATGGTTCTGCTCCCTAAAACAGAACCAGAACCATAAACAGCTTTTCTTGTACCTGATCTCTGTGACAGCACTTAATAAAAAACCTCTAATAGTTCCTGGTGGAACCAGAACCTGGGTCAGGATCAGGACTAGATGAGTTTCAGTGGATTTATTCAGACTTCAGCCTCCTCCGCTTTATTTGATCCGTTTTATTTCATAAAGAGTTCCAACTCTAATCAAACTAAGCTGCTATAATTCATCAGTTTCCATCCTGTTCTTTAACTTCATCCTGTTTTATTGGACTAAATGACGGTTTGACGTCACAGATTCAGCTCACGTGAAACTAAATGACTGGTTTTCAGTAGCTAGATGAGCCCAAACCAGCCCAGTCAGCTGACTCAAACTTCTCTGTCTTCTAGAAGTTTTCAGAGGGAAAACGTGTGAATTCCGACTGACGTAACCAAGCAACACTCGAGTGTTTTCTTTAGCTGCTCCGTGGGTCTGATCTGGGTCGGTCTGAGGACCAGAAAAAGCTCCTGAACAAAGGAGGCTTTCACTCATCTCCACCAGTCCAGAACAGAAACCAGAGGCAGCGTTTCTCCAGAGCGTCTTTAACTCTCCTTTTTTAGGGTTTGGTTTGAAACCCACAGAGCTGCAGTCTGGTCTGAAGACCTGCAGAGCAAATAAAGTAACCCGGCAACAGCAGAGCAGCTTCTCTGGCAGCGCCGTCCAAATTTACTCCGGTTTAATCTGGGTCGCTCATTCACTCAGCCCGAGTGTCTGCACGGTCCGGAGGAATCAAACGCTCGGCTCAACAATGAAGCCTTTATGTTGTAATGATGGGTCCAGCAGCAGGAACCGCACAGCTTCAGCTTTAAAACCAACAGGAACCGGCTTTGAGTCGGACCGGGTGGGTCTGTCGTGAGGGAGCAGGACCAAGCTGTGTCAGGTCATACAGTGGAAGAGCCAGGAGACGAAGTCCGTCTGAAAATAGTTCAGGTGGATCCTGAGGATTTGATGTAATTATTTTAAACTCAAAGAGGAAGGAGGGAGGTTTTCAGGTTCTTTGGAGCAGAATGGTGGATTTGGTTCTTGCACGACCCGGTTTCTGTCACATGTTCTGCTTATCTGCTGCCTGAGTGCTGTAACGTGTCATTTGCTGTATTTACAGTAAACATTAACGAGGGGGGGGGGGCACCTCCCAGACTGAAGGTTCTCTTTGTGTTTTATTGATTTCTACACTCTATTCTATCAACACCTCATGTCTCACCTGTAGTCTCGCCTCGCCTCGCCTTCTTCCGCTTATCCGGGTCGCGGGGGCAGCATTCCAAGTCGGGCAGCCCAGGCCACCTTCTCCCCGGCCAAGTCCACCAGCTCCTCAGCTGGGACGCCCAGGCGTTCCCAGGCCAAACTGAAGATGTATTTCCTCCAGCTTGTCCTGGGTCAACCTGGGGGCCTCCTGCCGGCAGGACATGCCCAGAACACCTCCCGAGGGAGGCGTCCAGGAGGCATCCTTACCAGATGCCTGAACCACCTCAACTGGCTCCTTTCGATATGGAGGAGCAGCGACTCTACTCCGAGTCTCTCCCGGATGTCCGAGCTCCTCACCCTATCCCTAAGGCTGAGCCCGGCCACCCTGCGGAGAAAACTCATTTCAGCCGCTTGTATCCGCGATCTCGTTCTTTCGGTCATTACCCAAAGCTCATGACCAGGTGAGGATTGGGAGGTAGACCGACCGGTAAATCGAGAGCCTTGCTTTCTGGCTCAGCTCTCTCTTTACCACAACAGACCGGTTCAGCGTCCATCACTGCAGACGCTGCCCCAATCCGCCTGTCGACAGGCGGATCACCTGTAGTACACTCTAAAAAGTAAAACCATCATTTACTTCAATTTTTTGGTGTAACATTTTACACTCAAGAATTTTGAGCAGATTGGAGACAAATATATTGATAAAGTTGGCTTTTACTTAATATAATTGTCTCCAATCTACTCAAAATACTTGAGTGTAAAATGTTACACCAAAAAATTGAAGTAAATGGTTTTATTTTTTAGAGTGTACCTGTAGGTGTTTGAACAGCCTCAGTTTGAGGAAACAGGGTTCAGTTCAGACATACTATTGGATGAGACTTTAAAACAAATCAAATCTGGAAGGAAACCCAACAGATCATGTCTAAATTCTCCTAAACCTCATTTTCACATTACACTGTAAAAAAAATAATCCTGCACGTTACTTAATCTGTGTAACATTTTTACTCAAAAAAAATTGGAGTTAATTTAAAAGCCCTCAAATTGATTAACCTGAAACAATAATAGTAAGTTTAAATAATGTTTTCATTTACATCAGAGTGATTCATATTGTCGCAAATATCACATAAATTGAGTAAATAACTAAAAATCCTGTGTGGACCAGCTCAAAAACATGAGTACACTGTAAAACCTGATGAGTTAATTGAACTAAAACATTTTGGTGAAACTGATTATGTCAAATATTTTAAGTTAAATAAAATCAAAAATAAAAGTTCTGAAACTCAAAATTTTTAGTTGAAACAACACTTTATTTAATCGCCTTGGATCAATATTTTAAGTAACTGAAACTCAAAGTTGAATAAACACACTTTATGTTTTAGCTTTGGATACGTATTTCAGGTAATGATGAGAAATGTTCTAGCCAGCCAGCACTGACACCTAACGCTGCTTCTTAACTGCAGGCCAAACAGGAAGTCCTTTTAAACTTTAGGGGAGCCAATCAGCAGCTCCCATCAGGCTGATTAGGTGAGGAGGTCCAGCTGCATGAGGGCTTGGATCAGGAACAAGATGACATCATGGTGTGGAGCTGCAAGCAGATTGGAGGAAATCCACCCTTCAGACTGAGAGCATGCAGGGGGCGGGGCCTCACATGCAGACTGGACAGAAAACAAAGCTGAAAGCAAAAAGGCTTCTCAAAACAGAGGGGCGTAACAACAGGAAAGAAGAAACGTAGAAAATCCCTCCTAATGCTGCTACGGCAGGAACGCAGCCAGCAGGTGGAGAGCGTCACCTGTTGCTGTTCAAAAGTCAGTAAGGAGCCACAGAACGTCCTCCTCAATCCAGGCAGCAGGAGTGACTGACTGGACCCCAAATCAGATGATTTGGTTTAGATCTTGATGTTTCGTGAGTTTAGTCCGAAGTAACCAGTAACCATTCACACTCGAAGTGACAAATCCAACATGTCAGTTTGAATCCGTCAGGGATTACTCAGAAAAATTATGTCTGAAACTAATCAATCAATCAGTCAATCAATCAATCAATCAAGTACTGAAAACATGAAAGAAGCAACTTCAAACTACTTATAAAAATAAAGTAGTGTGAACTTTACACGTTTTTAAGCAGTACCAGTGCGTTTGATTCTAATAAAATGGAGTAAATCTCTCTAATCTTTTTAAAATCACTTAGTTCTTGTAATGCATTCTAAAGTAAAATAGTGTAAAAGTACATAAATTATTATTAATATTTAACTAATTTTATCTGTCAGTCAAATGTTTATTATTTTAAAGTTTATAACTTAATATAAATATGTATGAGTCACACAAATATCCCTCATTGATTTCCACTTATGAATACTGAAGTAGTCAACTCTGATACTCCTCCTAGAGAACTTCATCGTTTTTATGAAGCATGTATACTTAACTAGCTGTGTCATATTTACTGGGTGCTTGAATTGTTTTTTTCAGTGTTATTTCTGCAGAACCCAACAGGAAGTTACTCCGGCTACACAGGAAGTGCGAGCTGCTGCAGCTATTATAGGAGACAACAATAGATTATCTGTAAATAACTGACAGGCTTAGTCAGTCCTGGTTCGGTGATGACATCATCAGGTCCTGAAGTTCTGCAGAAGCCCTGTGATCATCCAGTGAGTCAAATCCGGTGTTGGATCAGATCTAAAACCTGCAGGATGGAGGTCCTCCAGAACCAGGATGGTTAAAACACAAGACGATAACAAAAATCTGTTTTTATTTCATTTCATCTGCAGAAGACGTGCAAACAGTTTAGGTTTATTACAGTAAAGTCATGCATGTTATAGAGAAGAACAGATTCCTGCAGCTCCAACATGCTGATACAGATTTATCTCAAAGAACTGGAAATAAGAAAATTCAAAATTCTGCATGAATGATCTGATATTATTAGTATGAATGAACGTTTTGCCTGTTCCCTCTGTAGGTTTTAGACTGAATCTTATCACGTATTAAACCAACAGAAACAGAGGCCAACCAGCGCCGCTCAGTCAATCAGTAACCAGCCAACAGGCCACCATTATCCTTTTAATAAGACTGGCTGACTGAGCAGATCTCCCTTCATTCATTTTCTAAAATAATCACGTTCAGTTGCCAAACGCTGGGGCCGAGACCTGAAGCTGGCCCCGTTTGGATCGGAGCTCTGCTGTGCAGCACAAAGGCCTTTTATCAAGTCAAACATGGCGCTTTCTCCTGCTGAGAGTCGTCAGGGAGGAGAAGTCAAATCAGCTTTACTCTTATTCTCCTACAAACCTCTGGTTCTCAGTCTGGATGTTTAAAACAGAAAGAGACTCAAGAACAAGTCAGGAGGCAAAATGAAGTTATCAGAATGACACCAGTCACCAAAACCAGCACAAGACTCTGGGCCGAAGACCGAAACCTGATCAGAAACAACTAAAGCAGTTCTGAGTCTCCTGTTTAGAGGGTTCTAACGGGTGTAAACTATTCAGACTGGTTTTACTACAGTGGTTTAGTAGAACCACTGAGAAGAAAATATAAGGAGGACGTGTAGAGATTAAAGTTTAAAGGTCAGAAAACGTTGAAGTTCTGTTTCTAGAAGATCTGAACCCTGTCCTGGTCCTGACCCGACTATTTATTCTGCTTTTATTCTTATTGTAACCAAGGGTTCTGGCTGTGTTTTTACTGGATAAACGAGACATTTTCCTAAATAAGAACCACAGTCTTTACTCCTGCAGTCACAGAGGGACTTCCTTCAGTCCTCCACAATAAGAGTCTAACATTCACAGTGCCTCAAAACATCCATCCATCCATCTTCTGTAACAGCCTAGTCCTCCGCAGAGGGTGGCGGGGGAGCTGGTGCCTGTCTCCAGCATCACGGGGCGAGAGGCGGGAGACACCCTGGACGGGTCGCCAGTCCATCACAGAGACGAACAGGACAAGCAGCCAGTCACACCTAGGGACAAGTTTACAGGAGCCTCAAAACACCTTAAAGTTATTAATGAAGTTTATTATTGTTGTTGTTGTTGGGAATTCTGGAACGTTTTAACAGGTTGAGCTGAAGCTGCAGGATGGACGACTAAAGTCAAGTCGCTGTAGTTTATCTACACAAGGCCTGATGGGAACTGTAGTTATCGGCTCCAGTTTAATCTCAAAATAACTTTTTTAAATCTTATTTTTGACTTTTAATGTGAATAAAAACACTTTAAAGACCATTAGTCTGAAGCATGTACACTAAAGGTTGATTCCAGCGTTTTTAAGGTGGAACTGATTTAGATGTTTCTCCTGATAACGCAGACACAAGGATTTGACCGATCTGTTTTATTTTATTGTCCTATCATTTATTTTGATTTTTCCTGACCCGTGAAGCTGATTGGTGAACTTTAGCTCTTTTATTTGTGACTTTGTTTACATAATCAGGTGGTCTACAAACAGCTGATACGGAGGATAAACGTGGAAAGTTACTAAAACGGATCAGAACTTGGCACAAGGACAGGTTGTGTTTTTTTTAACCTTTCGTCTGAATCGATGGAAACTTTGAACCTAAATGGTTCCAACTTCGTTCTGTTCTGATCAACACGGTTTATCAGTCGTTTCATCACCGGGGGACAAACGAGGAGAAGGTAAAACCAGAAGAAAAGGTAAAACGAGGATTTGTGAAAACATGACCTGTAGGTGTTTTCTCCAGCAGGTCAGACCTCTGGGTTCATTCACTCTCTGTAACTCATTCACTGATTAGTGAAGGGAGAGAAAAGGATCTATTATTAACTTTAAATGTTAATAAAACGCTCTTCTGGGTCCTGTGTGAATTAGTGGTTAGCTGACACCTGCTGAGGTCCATCTGCTGAGGTCCATCTGCTGAGGTCCACCTGCTGAGGTCCACCTGCTGAGGTCCATCTGCTGAGGTCCACCTGCTGAGGTCCACCTGCTGAGGTCCACCTGCTGAGGTCCATCTGCTGAGGTCCACCTGCTGAGGTCCACATGCTGAGGTCCATCTGCTGAGGTCCACCTGCTGAGGTCCACCTGCTGAGGTCCATCTGCTGAGGTCCATCTGCTGAGGTCCATCTGCTGAGGTCCCTCTGCTGAGGTCCATCTGCTGAGGTCCACCTGCTGAGGTCCATCTGCTGAGGTCCATCTGCTGAGGTCCATCTGCTGAGGTCCCTCTGCTGAGGTCCTTCTGCTGAGGTCCACCTGCTGAGGTCCACCTGCTGAGGTCCACCTGCTGAGGTCCACCTGCTGAGGTCCACCTGCTGAGGTCCCTCTGCTGAGGTCCACCTGCTGAGGTCCACCTGCTGAGGTCCATCTGCTGAGGTCCACCTGCTGAGGTCCACATGCTGAGGTCCATCTGCTGAGGTCCACCTGCTGAGGTCCACCTGCTGAGGTCCCTCTGCTGAGGTCCATCTGCTGAGGTCCATCTGCTGAGGTCCCTCTGCTGAGGTCCATCTGCTGAGGTCCATCTGCTGAGGTCCATCTGCTGAGGTCCACCTGCTGAGGTCCACCTGCTGAGGTCCACCTGCTGAGGTCCACCTGCTGAGGTCCACCTGCTGAGGTCCACCTGCTGAGGTCCCTCTGCTGAGGTCCACCTGCTGAGGTCCACCTGCTGAGGTCCACCTGCTGAGGTCCATCTGCTGAGGTCCACCTGCTGAGGTCCA
>SSNR01000684.1:103295-123369 GCA_006937965.1 Callopanchax toddi | reverse complement strand
TAGGTCCTGGTTTAGGTCCTGGTTTAGGTCCTGGTTTAGGTCCTGGTTTAGGTCCTGGTTTAGGTCCTGGTTTAGGTTCTGGTTTAGGTCCTGGTTTAGGTCCTGGTTTAGGTCCTGGTTTAGGTTCTGGTTTAGGTCCTGGTTTAGGTTCTGGTTTAGGTCCTGGTTTAGGTCCTGGTTTAGGTCCTGGTTTAGGTCCTGGTTTAGGTTCTGGTTTAGGTTCTGGTTTAGGTCCTGGTTTAGGTTCTGGTTTAGGTCCTGGTTTAGGTCCTGGTTTAGGTCCTGGTTTAGGTCCTGGTTTAGGTCCTGGTCCTATTGGATTTTAGTAGGGATGTTCCGATACCACTTTTTTCAAAACCGATCCGATCCGATACTTAAATCTGAGTACTCGCCAATACAGAGTACTGATACAGATACTTCTACCACACAAAAAAATGCAACAAATTGGAATACAGGTTTTATTTTAATTAGCTGAAAAGAGGAGCAGAGACGGGCTGGGGTCTGATAGGAGTGATAAAAGAGACGAGGTGAGTTCTGTTTAATGTCCATATTTGGACAAGAAACTAGATTTAAAAAGAGCTTACTGTATGTGTGTCCTAAACTGTGAGCTGAGTCGGCGGATTTGCTATTCTGTGAAAAATATTTTAACTAAATCGGACCGTCAGCGTTAACGTGAATTCCTTTGAATGTTGTTTATGTTTTAACCACGTGACGTTTGTATCCAGTGAACACGAGGAACCGCTGGTCTTTTCTAAACTCGTTCTGATGAACCAGTCAACCTTTGAGGTGAATCTGAAAGTGAAAGTAAAGCCGCTCACGCTGTAACGTCTGAGTGACGCTGAGACAGGCTGTCAGCTGTGTTGTCATGGAGATTACATCATCTTGTAGTCTTTATTTTATCATGAAACAGTGCATACAGTGTGTGTGTGTAAAGAGGTTAACTGTGTGTGCATATAAACTAAATAAAACCTTAAAGAAATTTTTTAAATGATTGAAAAAAATCGCAACTTTGACCGCAACTTTTAGAAAAATGTGCCGCGAAATCAGTCATTTTAGATCGCAACATCACAAAAAATCCCCACAACTTCCTGGAGGGACTGCTTAGTTCATCCACTTCTTATAATATGTCGTTTGTCTTCCTGTGTTCTGTTTTTTTTTTTGTCTCCAAATCAAATCATTTTACCTTCTTCCGCCTGTCGCTGCCTCCATCCTGCACTTGGGTCCTGCTACAAACCGATACATGACAACGAAGCTTCATTAGTCTCTAAAACCGTCACTGTTTTTGTTATTTTGTTGAGGCTGTATCTTTATAAATGAGGGCTGTGAAGATTTCTTTTTAGCTGGTAGAAAACACATCAGCTGACTGAATAAATAAAGGTGTAAAGGCATCAACCCAAATGTAACTTCCTTTTCGTGTTTCTGCAGTTTTAAAAAGATTTTATTTTTAATATTCTAAAAGTAAAACATTCACACTAGTAGAAGTATTTTAGTACCACAACAAGGTTCACTTTAAATATTCTGATTTGTCCAAAATAAGCCTCTAGTGCTGTTGAGTTTGTGTACTTTGTTTTAGTTATCTTTTAATGTAAATCTAACAAAACTTTAACAATGTTCTCTTTAAATAAAAGTTGTTTGTTTTGGAGCGTCTTTTGAAATGAAGTTTATCCTGAGTCAGAACTTTCTAAAGTTGCGTCATGTCCCTTTACGGCATCACTTCAGGGAATCGAACCATTTCGCCTCCTCGTCGTTTCCTTTGATGTTTTGTAAGGATGAAGGGAATCTTCTTGATTGGACTAACTCTATGATGAGGTCATCATCCTCTCCCTCTGAGTCTGTCCTGGACCAGACAGCCGGTCTGTGTTCGGGTTCTGTTGGACCGAGGAATGCTGGACCTGCAGGCCTCTCCAGGAGTCACATGACGTCTTTCAACCTGTTGACCTCCGTTCTTTAGATGCCTTCTTTAACGTGTTGTGAGCTAAAATTAACAGAAACCCACAGCAACAGTTGACGGAGCCTCATGTGGTCAAATGTAAAGGTTCAGGTTCCAGAAGGTTTCTGTCTGATTTCAGCTGAGACGTGTTAATAAATGATGATTTATTGTTTTGAAGCTTGAGGCGTGTTGTTGAGGTGAACACGACGATCACAGAACATCTGGTCCCTTCATCCACCCGAGTGCAGCTCAGGCTGTGACCTAAACTTCCCCTCGGTTTTTGGGGGTTACCTTGTTTTTCTCTTTCTCTCTGTTTGCATTTGGAGGTTCCGCTCGAGCAAAGACCACTCTGAGATTTTAAAGTCCACCAGCGCTCCTCTGGTCCTAAACAACACCTGCTGGCACCACCCGCCTCAGGTCAACGTTGCAACATGCTGAGTTGTGCAATTTGGGCGTTCTTATTGTGGAGCAGATAAACAGAAGCTGACAGAGTGAATGGAGAACTCTTACACACTGAAGAAACAGCTGATAAACGATAGCAGACCTTTATGGTGAACTCATCGGTTCCACATCTAATCTCAAGTTATGAAGGAATGAAGGTTCTTTTACTTCGCTGGCATGTTGCTGCAGACCTGTTGCACCAAAGTTCTTCACTCACTTATAAACTTTTTATTGTGTCACTGCCGGATAGTTTAGTGTCATTTTTTAATTCTTAACTGCAGTAACATTTCGTGATCGACTCTAGAAGTGCCTTCAGGAAACATTAAAAACATTTGAATCCCTGACTGACGCTGTGAGAAGCTGCAGGAGGAATTTAAAACCTGTGCTGTTTCTACTCTATTTCATTCCGGTGGTTCATTCATTGTCATTGAAAAATTGGTTTGATTTCAATAAACTAACATTAAACTTAAATAAAACCAAATTCATGCTTTTTGGAAAAAACAAAAGGAGTAGTTGTATTAAAATCTTGGTGGATGGCGTTGAGATTGAGAGAGTGAATGAAATCAAGTTCCTGGGTGTAATTATGGATGATCAAATCAGCTGGAAACCTCATGTAAACACAAACAGAGTAAAACTATCTCAGCACTGAATAGAGTCAAACACATTCTGAATTACAGCTCACTCCGTATTCTTTACTCCTCTCTGATTCTGCCATACCTCAACTACTGTGTTGAAGTATGGGGTAATACCTACAAAAGTACATTAGCATCAATAACTATA
Organism: Callopanchax toddi; assembly: GCA_006937965.1. Taxonomy (NCBI): domain Eukaryota; kingdom Metazoa; phylum Chordata; class Actinopteri; order Cyprinodontiformes; family Nothobranchiidae; genus Callopanchax; species Callopanchax toddi. The sequence continues at coordinate 120,218 of SSNR01000684.1, read as the reverse complement.
TTACAGAAAAGAGCTATAAGAATAATTCATAATACTGGTTACCGAGATCACACAAATCCGCTTTTTTTAAACTCAAAAATGATTAAATTCTCAGATCTGGTCCAGTTTCAAACAGCAATAATGATGTTTAAAGTAACAGAGTCTCCTCCCGGAGAATATTCAGAAACTGTTTCTCAGTAGAGATGGCGGCTATCAGCTTAGGGGAGAGTTTCATTACAAACAGCCTTCAGTCAGAACCACACTCAAAAGTCTGTTTATTTCAGTAGTAGGAGTTAAGTTATGGAATGGATTAAATAATGAATTAAAGCAATGTCCAAGTATGACCCAGTTCAAAAAGTGGTATAAAAAGATGGTTTTCATGAGGTTCAGGGAGGAAGAGGGATTCTGACTGGATCAGATCCAATGATTGGTGTGGGGTGTTAAAATATGTGTATATATATCAGTGTATATACACATGTGTAAAGGGAAATGGGGTATGTTTGTAATTGTGTGTAGTGGTGAGTGCTTAATGCTGTGTGTGGTTGTCGGTGGGTAAATGGGAAAAGGGATGCTCAGGTATTCTGTGTGTAAAGGTGTGAGTGGGACATTTGGTCAAAGACGATTATAAAGAATGATGTGATGTAAATAAGGACACTGTTCTTTTGAGTTGTGAGGGAGACGGGAAAAGGGGCAGGAAATTAAAAAGCTCATGCTTCTTCCTGCTCCCTTTGAGCATATCAATTACATATACATGTATGTATATATGTGTGTGTTTATAAATATGTATATATAGAAAAAGATTGATTCATTTATTTATTTATTTTTATTTTTCTCATTGAAGTATTATTCTCATTATTATTGTTATTTTATTTTTGCTGAAATTCATGTTATTTAGATATGTTCAAATAAAATTATTCATTCATTCATTCTGACTTTGACCTGGAAAACTACAAGAATGGTCACAGTTTGCATTTATTAAAGTGTTTTCTCCTGTTTCTACTTTTAGTTGTTTTGAGTGTTTTGTAGTATATTTTACTACAAAGTCAGCTCAAAGCAGCAGAGCTTTATTATCATGGCGGCTGCTCACCGCCACACGCTGAAGAGCGACCCTCAGCTCACGAAGGCAGCTGAAACAGGAGTCGTTGACCCCAGAGGTCAGCCCTATCCTTACCCTACATTTACTTAAAGCTATATGAAAATGGCTTTCTATCACCTGTGGGTCGGGATAAGGAGTCATTAATAACGTGCAGCGACGTCCTCAATCCCAAAATACGTGAGTCGTGGACAGAGCTCCACTCAGCTGACCACATGTCATCTGAAAGGTGTGAGGAGACAAACTGACAACTATGTAACTTAACCAGTCCATCACTAGTGTGTTATTATCATTACAGCTGTATGATCGGATGCACAGTGCACCTCATCACTCAAACATAATAACAGAAGCTGCACTCTGATGCTGACGGCTCTTGTTTTTAGGTCACATGATGAAGTGGACTGAGGTACCTCACTAAGCTGCCTCTAATCCAGATTATTATTAAAGTCGACTCCAGAGTTCAGGAATGAGCTAACTTTGTTTTCAAAGTTTGACTGAACTGTAAAAAACGTTCTCACGTTTTTACAGTTAGTGTGTGTTTCACATTAAAAGTCTGATGAACCCAAGAAACGTTTTAATCCAACAGTTTAGGAACTGGAAACATTAAATAACTCCCTCTGGAGGTTTTCCAGGCAGAGGGAGGAGATCCCAGGATGACCCAGAGTCCTGATGGGATTAAACATCCTGGGAATGCCTGGAGATCCTCAGCAGGAGCTGGAGAGACCACATCTGGGTTCCCCTCTTAGACTTGGAACTAACTCTTAAATACGAGGTAATGGATGAATCTGAGTTAGAGACTTTTTGTGTTTGTTGATGCCGATTAGCCGTGGCAGACATCTTTATTCAGGTCGAGTCCAAAAGTGAATCGACGTTCACCCAATAACGACGTTCTGATGGTTTCATGAATCTTCACTCAGTGGTTCAGGAGATATTCACTTCAGATCAGTTCAGTTTAACGCTCCAGTTCAGAACACAAGATGTTCCAAATCCAGATCCTCTCAGGTCCAGATTCAGGTCAGCTGACTCTCAGTGTGAGGGCGACCGTGGAGAGGAAAAACTCAGGGTTCCATCTCACGATGGAAACAGGGAGCTGGTTTCTCCAGAGAGGAGTCTGAGAACTGAAAGCTCTGCCTCACATCCTGCTTTTAGAAGCTCCAGGAACCAGAAATAAACCTGCGGTCTGAGAGTCAAGAGGAAACATCTGGAACAAGAAGATCTCTGAGAGAAGATGGAGCCTGAATCACTAGTTTCTTCCTGAGGGTCCCAACGTCTGAGTTTAATATAAAAAATAAAGAGTCATCCAGGTGTTCAGGGATAAAAAGAACCGAGAATCATCAGCTTGATGGTAGAACATTTATTGTAAACACACTAAAGCTGAATGTGGACTCATCTCCGTCTGAAGCTGAAACCTTCAGACCTCCTGAAGCTCCTCTGACTCATTCTTCGTTAATTATTTAGGACTTTCATTTATCCGTCTCTTAGCCAAACGCTTTCCTCCCGTGACCTCTTCCCCTAATTCCTCTCCTCCCTGCTGAGTTAAATCCAGAGCCTGACCTTTACCTCACATGACCTTTCCTCCTGCTCACATGCTCAGAGTTTCCATACGTCTCCCTTCCACCTGCTGGTGCCGTCTGGATGTTGGACCAGTTTATCACTTCTGACAGCGACAACACATACCTCTCAACACATTCTCAAAGACACACACACACACACCTCTACCAGCAACACATGGGTTTACCAGGAGGCTTATTATCGACTCTCAGCTTGTCTGAAAACACGAAACTTGATGCAACAAGATCAATTTTATCAACAAATCCTGTTGACTCATAACAAAATGTCTATATTGTGTTTATTTTTTCAGAAGATTTTAAAATGAGAACGTCTTTCAGAGCCGATTAATTCAGCAGCTGAAGTATTTTCATGAGGAGAAGCTAAACGTTCGTCTCACGGTTAGCTTCCTGTGACATTATGTGTCAGCGCAGAGTCCTGCAGCTTTCAACACTCTGTGATCCAGCCCGACTCAACCTGCAGCTATACAAAGAACACACACACGCATCACAATAGACTGACTGTGCTTTATTTTAAGGTCAGTCACATATTTAGAGTCATTTCTACCAGTCACATGACCAGGGGCGCCTCTAGCTGCTTCGGATGGGGGCCGCTGATTCTCCAAAGGGGCCCCAAAACCAGAAGTCAGAGCAGAACGTTTTAAATTTATAGAAGTAAAGGATACAGCAGGTTACTAAACCTGTCACGAAGCATGGCACTAAAGATACGTTTTTAAAATAAAAGAATGCTGAATTGGTTTTATTGCGATTTCCTTTTAACCTGTCTGACAAAACATTAAAGGCCTATTCATCCTCCACGAGAAGAAAGAAATGTGTTCTCGCTGGGGGTCTGCGAGAACAAGAAAAACGTTTGTTTCGGCAGGGAGCATTCATACTCCACCACGAGGACTCGGTTGTCGAACTATTTCAGCAGCGTGTCATACAGGTGTGCGTATCAGGTGTGTGTGTGCAGTTTAAAACGATCCGTCCTCGCTACGTGAGGAGCGGAGGCATACGGGTCTCCGGCGCAAACCCTCGCGGTCCCGCTGGTCCTCCTAGCTCGGGTCGATCCAGACCGTCGCCCTTCAGGTCCGTCCGCACAAAGCAGCACAGCAGGCGCCGGAGAAAAAACGTCAACCGCTAACTGCACTAACCACGCTCATCCTCCCTTTCTGACCAATCACAGCAGTTGTTCTCGGACATCCTCGGCTGATGTGCACAAGAACAAGACGTTAGCGCTGCCGAACTGGGTCTGCGAGAACAAAATGATGTTGTTTTGTTCTCGCAGACCCCAGCGAGAAGAAAGTTCTTATCCTGGAGGATGAATAGGCCTTAACTCTTTAACTGGTCATCAGTGAATCTGAAAGTATCAGACTGCATCACTGTTTTCATATATCGTTATGGTTACCAGTGGCGTCTCGTCATGTAGGGCCGGTAGGTCCTGGCCCCACCAGCCACCAGATGGCGCTGTGGGGATCAGTGGGAAAGAATAGTTCGTTTTTAGACTAATACTGCATTCTGTTACTAAGATATTCTGTTATAAATATCTGTGTAATCATATCTAAGTCTTTGCTTTGATACTGACAAGCTCAGGAGGTTAAATCCTCTTGACATCCTGGCGACGGGCCGGCCCCTCTCAGCCTGTCTAAAAGACGAGCGTCTGAAAATCACTGTACGCAACACGCTCTCAATAGACAGACACGGGGCACGAAGCGCTGGGCCCCAAACCCAGACCGTCCAATTAAAACACTGGAATATCACACTGACGTTACCTTCAGGTTCGGTGGGAAAGCAGAGCTTCTCAGTCTAGTGCTGTTAGCTCATGAGCAACAGGACAAAAAGACAATTCGAAGTAGATTTTTAAAAAATGATTTGCATCTTTTCTTTTAAAGAAATGAACAACGCTGGTGAGTGAACATTTATTTGCAATTTCATGTATAAAATAGTTGTTTTCTTAAATTAGATTTAGATTAAATTGCATTTTTAATGTGAAAGTTTGTGCTACAGTTATATATTTGAGTTGTGCCCTGCCTAACATATGATGCCACTGATGGTTACAGCCTCTAAGAAGAATATCTGAGCTGTAGTCGAGGTGATGGACTTATTGACCTAAATCTGACTTATTGTTTTGGTTTAGTCAGGACAACTTACATTTTTGGGTTCAATCAACGTAAAATCAGTGACGTTCACTAAAGAAAAGATAAGTTGAACCAACTTAACTGAATTGCTTCAGTTGGTAACAAGTAATTCAATCAGGTTTATCCAACTTAAATTATTAAGTTGGTTCAACCTGACAAATTTAAGTCAAACTGACTCAAATCATTTAGTTCCTTAAATCAAAATTCAAATCCTTCTGACTGAAATTTATGTAAATTCAACTCAAATTTTTAAGTTTTTCCAAATGAAAAACCTGAATGATCAAAAAGCACATTATCAATGACTTTGAACTTAAAAACTATTTAAATGTAAATCATCTTAAATGTGTGTTTTAGCGTGTTGTTTTAGTTTTTACTTTCATTGTAATCAGAATTTCAAGTTGGCTAAAAAGAAAACAATCCATATCAGAGATGGAACATTTTAACATTTACTGTGAGAACATCACACATTTAACTATTTTGCACAGATACAAGTAATAATGCAATAAAGACTTTTTACACTGTAAAACATTTTCCTCCTCTCTGAATGGAGTTGAATATTTATGACTAGCTAAGCCCTGCTAGCAGGTTAGCGACAAAAACTAAGTATTCATAAATACTCAACTCCATTCAAGGAGCAGGAAAACATGTTGAAGTATAAAAAGTGTTCACTGCATAATATTTTAAAATCATGTGAAACAGTGAGCTGCTGGTGGTGCATGTTGTTAGCACTGTTACAGTCAGGAGGTTGTGGGTTCACTTCCCAGCTCTGTGGCCAGCTTGCATGTTCTTCATGCTGTGAGAGTTTTCTCTGGCGCCCCAGGCTCTTTAAGTTCAAAGTCACTGATAATGTGCTTTTTGATCATTCAGTTTTTCATTTGGAAAAACCGAAAGATTTGAGTTGAATTTACATCAATTTAGGTCAGAAGGATCTGAATTTTGAATTTGTAGAAACTAAATGATTTGAGTGAGTTTGACTTAAATTCATCAAGTTAAACAAACTTAATCATTTAAGTTGGATAAACTTAACTGATTACTTGTTACCAACTGAAGCAAGTTGGTTCAACTATTCTCTTTTTTTAGTGTATTCCAAAATGGATGAAAAATAGTTTCCCCTCTAAATTCTACACACAACATAATGACAACGTGAAAAATGTTTTATGGAGATTTATGCAAATTAATTAAAAATAAAACCCAGAAATCTCATGTCCATCAGGATTCACAACCTTGGAGCTCAAACTGAGATCAGCTGCATCCTGTTTCCTCGGATCCTCCTTGAGATGTTTCTGCAGCTTCACTGGATCCACCTGAGTTACATCCAGCTGATTGGACCTGATGTGGAAACTAAGACCGGTCTGTATAAGGTCCCACAGTGGACCGGGGGTGTTCTAATGATAGTCTATGAAACGGCACATTACAGCACAAAGATCATTTTAGGTCACATGTGAGGTCATAAGTGAAGAATTTGTCCTGGTTTCAATCTGATTGGTCAGTTTTTGGCTCAAGCTGAAGAAATCTTCAGGAATCCTGTAAAACACGTCGGACTCATCTGGAGAAATCACATTGACTGAGATGAGAAGTGGAGCTTCAACACAAAAATATGGAAACATGTTTGTGATTAAAAAGGTGACAGCAGGAGTCAGAAAGTCTCCAGGAATCTGACCCAAAGCTTTCTGGATCGTCGACCTTCATCCCTCAAAGGAAAGAACTGGATTGGATTATTGAATCTTCTTATGAATGTTTAAGGTTTTGGTGACAGAAATAAGCTACAGATGTTTTATTGGTATTTCATAAACTCTCAACATGAGCCAACATCTGTTTTATCAGCAGACAGAATGTTTGATGGGAGACATTCAAGACAAATTTATCATAAAGGAACAAATACATAAGAAAAAGCCTCTGAAACTAAAAGTCTGGACTTGTGAAACAGGCCTTCGTGTCACCTGCACAGGTGCAAAGAATTCCGACCATAACTCACAGCAGAGCGTTTGACAGAGCAGGTGGAGAAACGAGGGCTGCATCCGTCTCCTGCACCTGTTCTGGTTATCTTTAGAAGTTGCACAGAAGCAGAACCTCCTCAAATCAATTTTCTATAAAAAGAAACAGCAGGATGTGAAGGACACCATCTCAATAAGGGGACATTAAAATAGGACACAGAAAAAAGTTCAACCGAGAGGAAAAAACAGAAAGGAAAACAAATCTTCTCCCGAGGTTAAAAACTCAGGTCCCACAGGCTGAACTCGGTGCGTTAACGAGACCAAGTCAAGGTGGCAGGTTCATATTAGAGCAGCAGGTTTGAATTCCTGCAAGAACTGGAGAAAAGTACAAATCAATACAGGAAGCCTTTAGTGGATGAGCAAACGTTTATTTTATCATTTGTTATTTAACATGTTTTTCTTGAGTTGAATGTGTTTATAAGGTTCTACTAATCCCAAACAGTTAAAAGCCTCATGAAAAGCCTGGACTAAAGAGTCAGACCAGGGTCTTCTGGGTCGGTACTGGTACCAGTTTGGATGATAACTGGACCTTCTGTGAGCAGCCTGGAGGTGTTTATTAAAATCAAGTCTCACAAATAAACCTTAAAGCAGCTTCTTTAGCTCAAAGTCCAACAAACTGTTGACCTTCTGGGATGGTTTTCATGTTTTTGTTGCATAAAAAAGAAAAATCTTCAACATTTGATCTTTAATTCAAACGACAGCAGAGTTAAATTCACTCTGAAACATGAAGCCAGATCAGATCCTGATTCTAAAACCTTCAGTTTGAGTGATTCCAGTCTCTTTTGGATGCAGTTTGTCTGAAGAGCTGAGCTCATGCTGGAGCTGAGGGTGTGCACGTGAAGAAGGAATGCCACCTCAGCAGCAGCATGCCTTCGGCTCATGGACACTGAGCTCTGTTTGCAGGACGGAGGTTAATCCTCCTCTCTTGGTTTTAAACACAGACGTAAATGAATGATCCTGCTATGGATGCGTTCGAGCAGCAGAGCAGGAATCTGGTTTTCTGGTTTGTTTGTTTAATGAGACTTGTGTCACATTCCTGCTGTTTCGTCTCCTCTCCGTCCAATCAGAGCGCCTCTGTGTCGGTCGAACTCACGTGGACTCCTTCCAGACACAACAAGGCCTCATTTAGATTTCCTCTCTAACAAACGAACAGGACAACAGCGCTGCTCATGCATGTGAATCAAGGACTGGTTTTTAATCTTAATTGGTCTGCAGCAGTCTGGGAGCATTTCATGTTTGTCGTTTGTTTCCAGCAGCTTTCATGTTCCTGCCATCGCTTCTAGCTGTTGAGTGCTTCTGATGTCCAAAGCGGTTTATTTTAGGAGCTTTTTCCTCTCATAAATCCTGATTCTGTTTTCAGTCTGAGCATCAGGAGTGAGACGGGACCTCCGGAGGGGCTGGTTGACCCTCAGACATTCAGCTGGTCAGCGGTTTCCTCACATTCCTCCGTGACCACACAACCTGATAATAGCTAACAACAGACGACGCTACAGCCCCCCCTTAGCATATCATAATAATGAGATTGTATCTCATTATTATGACTTAGCGTCTCATAATTATGACTTAGTATCTCATAATTATGACTTAGTATCTCATTATTATGACTTAGTATCTCATAATTATGAGATAAGTATCAAAAAATATTTTTCAAAATGGCAGAAATGGTCTTCCATAGCTTACAGTTATTTAAATTTGACTTTTATTATATCACATTCAATTCTAATTGTACTTTTTTTATTTTGAATAAAAAAAACATTTTTTTGTTTTCACCTCGGGATGCACCAATACCACTTTTTTCAAACCGATACTGATACTTGGATCTGTGTACTTGCCGATACCGAGTACAGATACTGATACTTCTACTGCACACAAAAAAATGCAATGAATTAGAAGAAATGTCCTATTTTTGATTAACTTTAACGAGTACAAGTACATGGTATCGGTATCGGCCAGATCTATTTTAAGTTTTTTGTAATTCCTCCATCAGTCCAAAGAAATAAATTATTAGTTAATGAATTAAATAATTCTAATTCCTTTGCTGTTCTAAAGCAGAGGGGGGTTCTGGGTAAATTATTTCATAATAAATATTAAAATGTTTGCAGAAATCTCCAAATCTGTAACATTTCTAGTTATGTAAAGATTTATTAAAACATTTACATCATTACATTGTTGAGTTTGGTGACAGGAGAATCTCGTCTCTGCTTTTTGCGGATGATGTGGTCCTCCTAGCTTCATCAGGCTCTGACCTACAGCTCTTACTGGGGAGGTTCGCAGTCGAGTGTGAAGCGGCTGGGATGAGGATCAGCACCTCCAAGTCTGAGGCCATGGTTCTCGGTCGGAAAAGGGTGGCTTGCCAACTCCGGGTCAGGAGAGAGGTCCTGCCTCAAGTGGAGGAGTTCAAGTATCTCGGGGTCTTGTTCACGAGTGAGGGAAGGAGGGAGATCAAAAGGCGGATTGGGGCAGCGTCTGCAGTGATGGACGCTGAACTGATCTGTTGTGAAGAAGGAGCTGAGCCAGAAAGCGAGGCTCTCGATTTACCGGTCGATCTACGTCCCAATCCTCACCTGGTCATGAGCTTTGGGTAGTGACCGAAAGAACGAGATCGCGGATACAAGCGTCTGAAATGAGTTTCCTCCGCAGGGTGGCCAGGCTCAGCCTTAGGGATAGGGTGAGGAGCTCGGACATCCGGGAGAGACTCGGAGTAGAACCGCTGCTCCTCCATGTAGAGAGGAGCCAGTTGAGGTGGTTCGGGCATCTTGTTAGGATGCCCCCTGGACGCCTCCCCAGGGAGGTGTTTCAGGCATGTCCTGCCGGCAGGAGGCCCCCGGGTCGACCCAGGACACGCTGGAGAAAATCTATCTCTGGTTTGGCCCTGGAGCGCCTTGGGATCCTGCTGGAGGAGCTGGTAGAAGTGGCTGGGGAGAAGACCGTCTGGAGCTCCCTGATTGGGATGCTGCCCCCGCGACCCGGACCCGGATAAGAGGAAGAAGACGAGACATTTACATCATTAAAGTCTAAATCCTTTTTTTTTTTTTTTTTTTTACTTTACCATCAATAAAGTTTCTAAAAATATTTCTTTGTTGTAAATTAATCTAAAGTACTTTTTTCTACGTTTAGTAACTAAATTTAAAAAATTAACTAAAGCAATTTATGGTGACATTTTAGTAAGTAAGAAAGTTAGTAAAGTTTATTTATATACGTAGTGCCTTTCACAGATATACGTCACAAAGCGCTTTACAACATAAAATAAAAATCAAAACAGAGGTTTGGGGTACCAGCAGGGGATCTGCATTGTAAATTAAGCTTTGGAGACTTTATTCACAGATTTCATGAATTATGTTAGAAAAAAGTGAATCTTCAGTAACTAAATGAAAATCTGAAGTGAGTTATCTTTTTGGGCCAGAGATAAAAACATAACCCAAACAAGCACGAGGGCTTTGAACAAGGTTGAGTTGAGGTCAGATCTGTAAATAACTTCCTCACCACCTCCCTATCTGCCTCTCCTTAAGTTTCCTCCTCTTCTTCTTCGCCCTTCGTCTCCCTGCTTTCTGTCTCCTGCTGCTCTCAGCTGATCTCGCTCTCCCAGCGTGGACGGGCCTCCATGGAGCCTCGTTACCTTCAGCAGGACGTCCTGCTGATCCTCACCCTGAGGTTGGAAACGCTTCCTCAGACACATCGAAAACAACCTCACGGGAGAGCGATGTTCAGGCTGGTGTTCCCAACCCTGTTTCTGTGTTTGATAGTGATGTATTAATAGGTTGGAGTCGAGGAACGTTGGAGGGATGAACGGTTCATAGAAAGCTGCACCAGACCTACTGTCCTGACTGAACCAGCGCTCAGGTTTCAGAATGCTAGAGAATCAAATCAGCTGGAAATAAATCCTCCTTTAAACTTAAAGGTTGTTGGGACAAAACAAAGTTACTGGTAAAATAAAAAGATCAACCATGAGCCGAGCAGGGTTTCTGCAGGTTCAAGGAAGCCAAATTTAAGACTTTTTAAGACCTGTTTTAAGGCCGCTTTGATCAAATTTAAGACCTTACATTCACGGAATGGGAAAGGGGATGTGACCACCTTACAAATAGTTCTGACTAAACCTTTATTGGAACTGAAAGTGCAATAAAATAACATTATTGCATTCACCTGAAAATAATGTTAAAAAGCTCCTTTGTACTGAATTAACAAGATAATAACAGCCTTAAGTGACCTAGACCCTTCTAGACCCTTCTAGACCCTTCTAGACCCTCCTAGACCCTTCTAGACCCTTCTAGACCCTTCTAGACCCTTCTAGACCCTCCTAGACCCTTCTAGACCCTTCTAGTCCCTTCTGGACCATTCTAGACCCTTCTAGACCCTCCTACACCCTTCTAGACCCGTCTAGACCCTCCTAGACCCTTCTAGACCCGTCTAGACCCTTCTAGACCCTCCTAGACCCTTCTAGACCCGTCTAGACCCGTCTAGACCCTCCTAGACCCTTCTAGACCCGTCTAGACCCTTCTAGACCCTTCTAGACCCTTCTAGTCCCTTCTGGACCATTCTAGACCCTTCTAGACCCTCCTACACCCTTCTAGACCCGTCTAGACTCTTCTAGACCCTTCTAGACCCTAGAGGTCTGGTGTGCTGCTGAGTTTCAGATCTTCGTAACCCAGAAATCATAGGGGCCTAGAAATTTAAGACCTTTGGACACTGAATTTAAGGATTATTTATCATTTTTAATGATATTTAAGGCCTTAATATTGGAAATGCCGATTTACGACCTTTTAAGGCTTTTTAAGGACCGGCGGATACCCTGGCCGAGGGTTCAAACCACCACTGATATTATTATGGGACTCTATAATAATTAGCAAATCTCCTAAACCCCGACATAAACGACACATCAGATGTTGAAACAGAGGCGTTTTACCACTTGATGGATGCTACAGGCTCGTTGTGAGTTTGATGGCAGCAGCAGGACAACATTCACTGCGGAGCGGCCCTCCCCTCTTCTTTTCATGTCTGGGAAGTGAGGAGACCAGTTGCTGGAGTTTTAGGGAGGAATGTCGTCCCATTCTTGTCTGAGGCCGAGCTCTAGCAGCTCAACCATCCTGGGCTTTTGTTCTTAGATCTTTTGTTCCATGATGTTTTCAGTCTGGACTGCATCAGGCCAGTCCAACATGCAGACTCTTCTCCTGTGATGGCTGCAGCATGTGGTTTACCATTAGCAAGGCCTTCCTCTATGGGAGCATGCAGTAAGCTGCACTGAGAGCCTCCTAGACTTCAGGACCTGCTAATCAAGCATCCAGCATCAGCCCTTGAGACATTTAAGATCCTCTGAATCCATGATGGTCTACCACTCACTGAGATGGAGGATCTTAGTGGTTTTTGTAGTGTTACATTGAGGAAGGTCTATTTTTTAATCTTCCAGTTTGTCTCAGCTTGGTGAACTTCTGCTCATCCAGTCACATTTTAAGCTGTTACCAAATAACATGGCTGGTTTTCAAACAGTTCAGTCATTTTACTACTAGTTACCACTACTAGTTACCACTACTAGTTACTGTTCTGTTTCTTTTCCAACCTCTTTCAGTCGTGTTGTCGTCATTAAATTCAAAATGAGTTCAAATTTTCTATGAAATGTTGAAATGTTTAACATCTGGTATTTTGTTTATGATCTACTGGGACTAAATTAAGAAAATGTGTTTTAAAGGCTCAGTCAATTCTAAGGCTCCATATATAAATACGTTATAGACCTGCTAACAGTTTGGTGTTAAAGGCTGCAGACGTGAGCTGGTTTAGGGTCAGAACGGTGAAGACTGAGGGGAGTAACATCCACATGAAGAGCAGGTGAGCTGATTAACAAGTCAAACCAGGTGTGATAGGAGCAGAAACCAGCAGACCCCCAAGTCATAAAAACCCCAATCATCAGCAGGACATAAAACCCGATCAGATTAACAGATTACGAACCTTAAAGATGCCACACTGAACCTGAAGGTGTTCATTTAAATAATGTCTTCTTTGTTTTTCACAGCAGGAAACTCTGAGGAATGAGAAGAAGGGTGATATATTCAGTAAACTGGAGCTGCCTGCTGCTGGGGCTTTTCTCAGATAACTGTAGGAACCTGATCCCACTTCGACCAAATAAAGAGAAACCAGTGACCCGAACCAATGAGTGAATTAAGGATGATGCAATCAGAGTTATCCTGTCACTGGCGTTGATCCAGTCAAGTTAAAAATGAACTAGAAAATCTTTAAATACGATTTATTGAATCTCTGCTGAATGTGGAGAGAGCCACTAAACCTGTGAGCTCTGCTGCCTCCTATCTGAGGTATGTATGTAGGGGGGGGGGGGGCTTTTGACCCCCTGCAGCTATGTATAGGTTCACTTCTAGATAAGACAACATAAACTTCTAGAAGTGGGCTGAGCTGTGGAAAGTCCATCAGCTGATTGGTTATCGCTGCAGCCACAACTCCTTTATCACCTCCTGTTATCAGGATATAGAGGCCCCACTGACGTAGTGTGACCCTAAGGGCCAGAAGACCACCGGCTCAGGGCTCTAGAGACTAGAAGGGACTGGAAGAGACTATAAAATAGAATGTTATTGTTCAGAACGATAGCTATCTCTAGGTTACTTCACCAATTTCAAATGACTTAAGGCATGCCCTTTCACAATAAAAGCACATTAAAAGTGACTAAATGATCATGCTCTCACAATTGGGACAAATGACTTTCTTTGGCAGATGTTTGACTAAAAGGACACATATATTAATACTTTTCTGCATATGTTCTGCAAATTTCTACAAAAGGTTTTGCACATATTTGAGAAATGACTTTGTAACCGAGTTAGAAAAACGTAACTAAAGATAGAAATAAATGATTAAATATTAACGAAACTGATAAAACCAGCTATAAATAAAGAATCCCATCTTAATAAAGTAAAGACTTGAAAAGAAAAACAACATAACAACAGAAAAGAAAGAGAAAACTGATTAGTTTAGGAGTTTCTGCTGAAACATGGATTTACAACATTTCCCAAAATTCATCAGGAGAAATTGACCAATCACAGAGACTTCCCATGATTCCTTAGGAGAAATCCGACCAATCACTGAGTTCTAATAACCCCACCTGATTGGAACCACGTCACTTCCACCATTTTGTTTTGCCAGAGAGATGCACAAGAAATCTCCCAGATTCTGAACTTACAATCTGTAACCATCTGTGGGGTAAGACACTGAAGTATCTAACCTTAGCAACATTAAATGATTGTTTAAAGTATCCGACATCTGACGGTGGTCATATCGTCATGTTTGTGCTTTTGTAGAGTCTGTATTGATGCGTGATGCATGCCAGGCTACATGTGGCTATGTGAGAGAAACCAAACAAATGTTTCAACGGTGAGCTAAGCTCAATTTAAGCTTTATTTTGGCATTGCTGGCTTATTTGATTGTTATATTGTTGTATTGTTTTTTTTTCTTGTTGGTCAAATTGTTTATTATTGTGTTTATTCATTAATAATAAGACAAAAACTTCATCATTGTTGTCTTATTGATGTCCAACCCTTGCTCTCCTACCAAAACTAGAGTTATTCAGATTTCTGGTCCAGATCTGAGCACATTTCTCAGAACTACTGAGAACATTGGAACAGAAAACACATGCAAAAACCCAAAAACACATGCAAATCAGAAAGCATGCAAAAACAGAAAAGTTTTGTTTTTGCATGCTTTCTGATTTGCATGTGTTTTCTGTTTTTGCATGCTTTTTTTGCATGTGCTTTGGGTTTTTGCATGTTTTCTGATTAGCATGTGTTTTTGTTATTTTGCATGTGTTTTCTGTTTTGCATGTGTTTTGTCTCTAGGGGCCACCGTACATGGTTTATTATAGGGTTCCTCTTTAGATCTGGAGCCTTTCAAACAAAAATCAGGAAAACGGACTGAGGACTAAACCTGAGGAGAAATCCAAACATTTCCAAACAAAACAGGAAATGGGAACTTAAAATCCTGACTCCTCCCAGGAGAAACTGTCCCTTTATTCTGTTAATAAAACAAACAGGTTTTATTTAAAATCTCTTTATATTATGATGGATCTGAAACAAAAGCAGGAATTTATTCCTTCAGTTTCTTTTCTGACCTTTAACGAATTTCTGCTCACAGATAAATGCAGACACTGACGCAGAAAAACTGCACACAAGGCAACAACACAAACAGGTGTGTGTGTGTGTGTGTGTGTGTGTGTGTGTGTGTGTGTGTGTGTGTGTGTGTGTGTGTGTGTGTGTGTGTGTTGGGGCCACACAGGCTGAGCGGCTCTGACAGCTTCCAGTGTTTATCACCAAACAAACGGTATCGACCCGATCGAAGCCGTGTGGAAAACTCACCTCCTTCACTCCCGTATCCATATCAGCTGATTAGAACAGCTGTGCAGCTCCGAGGGCCTGGTCCTGACCTTTGACCTCGGTCAGCAGACGACTTTATGTGATCAAAAACAGAAACACAGCACTGCACACGTCGCTTGTTGCCTCCTTATTGTTGTGACACGAGGCGAATCGAGTCAAAGAGAGAAAGAGCAACATGCACACTCAGCGCTTTCACCGGAGTTTGTTCAGCTTGTGTCGAGATTTAAAACCAGAAAGTGTTTGTTTCTGAGTGTTCGACCTATACAGCCTCAATCCATGTTCAGTTACACAGAATAAATGTAAATATTTCCAATAAAAACTTATACAAAAGTAGCATTTTGTACAATAAAAGACAAAAAGAGAACTACTCTCAGTACCAATCTGACCAACTTTGTTGTCTAAATCAACCAGATAGATGGTTAAAACTCCTCAAACTGATTCAGTCATCCTTCAGCTTTCACTTTCTTCTCAAATGTCTTTAACATTTTTATTATTAACGGTTGGACCAAGTGGATGAAGAGAAGTCAGGTGACTGGAGCTGACCAGTCAGATCAGAGGAAGCTTTGAGCCTCTTTAGCTTCTGTTTTCACTGAACTAGTAGTTCCAGTTTGGATTTGCTTCTTTCATTTTCATCATTAATGTTTAACCAATAATCATCTCTGTGGATTCAGTTTCCATCAATAGAAAGTTGAAATGAATGTTTCCTCTGCTGTAGAGGTCCGGAGGTTTCCTACAAATCAAACTGAACTCTTGAATCAGCCATGAAACACGAAGCCAGGAAAACATCACACTCAACTTTCTCATGTTTGGAGCTGCAGCTCTTTGCTGCCTTATTTGGTGCAGAATCCTCGTCTCCTGACACACACACACACACACACACACACACACACACACACACACACACACACACACACACACACACACACACACACACACACACAGCCTGACTGATTTCTCACCAGAAGTGTTTCATTATCAGCAGCTCCTGGCAGACGTAAAGGTCAGAGTTCGCGTTCAAACTTTAGTTTTCACTTCCCAAACACCAGAAACCCTCAGCAGCAGAAAGGAAACATCTGTTAACCAAACATTTTCCTGCCTTTACAGCTGATTTGAATCACGTTTAAAAGAAAGAATCAAAGATTCTCTTCGTGTTTCTGCTCATTTGGGAGTTTAGGGTCCAGATAGGGAAATGGAATGGGATTCAGTGAAAGTGTGAAGTGTCTCAGAGGTATTTCAACATAAATGTGACAAAATCCTGAGTTTACATCATCCTCATGTCCTCTTAAATCCTCACCACACAATCAAAATACACAAAGCTAACATTTACCTGAATTTCACCTCAATGGTTCTGAATTTATTCTGGAGTTTAGAAACAGATGGTCCAGGAGACCTGGAGCTTCTTCACCATAGCTGATCCAGCTGAGGTGGACTGAAGCCCTCCTCTGAAGGTTTTACTGGTAGCAGGTCGGAGGGTGGTGTCACTGAGGTCAGACCAGGAGGATATAATCTGTTTGTAGAGATTGATTATAATCCCAGTTGACCTGGAAGATGCAGATAATCCCTCAGGATCTCTGTCTTCATTCTGCTGCAGCAGCACTGAGCTGGAGGTAGGGGTCAGCGGGTTCTGATGCTACTCTCACACCTCAATCCACATAGTACCCATCAGAACCAACCTGATCCTACATAGAACCCATCAGAACCAACCTGATCCTACATAGAACCCATCAGAACCAACCTGATCCTACATAGAACCCATCAGAACAACCTCAACCTATATAGAACCCAACAGAACCAACCTCAACCCACGTAGAA
>SSNR01000684.1:81522-102752 GCA_006937965.1 Callopanchax toddi | reverse complement strand
GAACCCATCAGAACCAACCTCAACCCAAAAAGAACCCATCAGAACCAACCTGATCCTACATAGAACCCATCAGAACCAACCTGATCCTACATAGAACCCATCAGAACAACCTCAACCTATATAGAACCCAACAGAACCAACCTCAACCCACGTAGAATCCATCAGAACCAACCTGAACCTATATAGAACCCAACAGAACCAACCTCAACCTACATAGAACCCATCAGAACCTACCTGATCCCACATAGAACCCATCAGAACCAACCTGATCCAACGTAGAACCCATCAGAACCTACCTGATCCCACATAGAACCCATCAGAACCAACCTCAACCCAAAAAGAACCCATCAGAACCAACCTGATCCTACATAGAACCCATCAGAACCAACCTCAACCCAAAAAGTACTCATCAGAACCAACCTGAACCCACGTAGAACCCATCAGAACCAACCTCAACCCACAAAGAACACATCAGAACCTACCTGATCCCACATAGAACCCATCAGAACCAACCTGATCCTACATAGAACCCATCAGAACAACCTCAACCTATATAGAACCCAACAGAACCAACCTCAACCCACGTAGAACCCATCAGAACCTACCTGATCCTACATAGAACCCATCAGAACCAACCTCAACCCAAAAAGAACCCATCAGAACCAACCTGAACCTACATAGAACCCATCAGAACCAACCTGAACCTACATAGAACCCATCAGAACCAACCTGGACACATTTAGAACCCATCAGAAACCTGATCCCATGTGGAACTTGTCTGAACTCGTCTCAGTTTATTTCCTGTAATTTTGAAAATAAAAAGTTACGATACAGCTTTAGGAGAAGTTGGAGGCCAAACGGCGAATAAAATGAAAGCAAAGTCCAAACAAACTCTGAGACTAAATCACAACAAAAGCACCAAAGCTCCGTTCTCATTGTGATTCCATCACTTTGACTACGACACCTGGATGGATTTAAAACTTACCTCAGATCTAAAAGCGTTCAACCTTCAGACTCTGGTGTCTCTGACCTCCGTCAGCAGACTTCAGGTGAAGTCACTATTTTGTCTTCAGAGCAACAAAACAAAACTAATCATAAACGATTCAGTAAAATCCTTCATGTCGAACTTAGAACCTTTGATATTTTTATTTTGTGGATCCGTGTTGTGTGAACAGCTGGTTGTGTTTTGTTGACATGTTCAGTAAAACATGTGGACGACCACATGTGGGACCCCGTCAGTCAAACAGCTGTTATAACAGCAGCTGTTTGGTCCATTTAAACATTCTGTTGTTAGATTTTAGCCTGAATTTTAAAAAATCATGACGTTCAAGAGCCAGGTTTTATGTTGTACGATGTATTTAATTGATTTAGATTGAAGCTTTAAAATGATTCTCTTTTTTAAAAATACATAAGTCAGCAGAAACTTTTTGTTTTGTTCCTCCTCTCTGATCCCCGACCTCAGATCAATACACCAGTCAACCAATCAGAGACACTCAGAACAACCTGTCACGACTGGTCGGTCATTTCTCTGTTCTTGTTGCAGAGAGAGACCTGTTTGATCTGATGACCTTTGACCTCTCAGCTTGCAAACACAGGCCTCACACAGTTTGAGATGAAGGTAAACAGCAGAGGCTGATGTTTCTGTAAAGATCCTCCCCCCCGGCCTCAGCCGGTGACTGGGTGTTGTGGTTGAAGTGGACGTTTTCAGGCTTTGTGTTGCAGGAAGTGACCTCAGTCTCATCACACGACACGAAACAAGAAAATTAAAATAACTGAACGATCCAATGAGCAAAAACCAAACGGGGATCCATCTGCAGGAAATGAAAACTGGATTCATTTAAGATGCACCTGCAAGACATTTCACAAGCATGAATCTAAATATGAATAAACCACAAACCTGAATCTCATTTTGTTGAGTTTATTGAACCATTCGTGCCTTTTATTAGGCCCGAGCAGCGACAGCCTCTTGTAATTCCTCCGCTTATTCCTCCCCCAAATGAATTGGCTTTTTGGAGGCCTTACCATAATCAAAAACTCACCAAATTTTGCAAATGTGTAGATATATGGTGAAATTTAGGTATTTCAAGGGCGTCGCAAAAGTCGCCAAAAAATTGGCTCAACAGCGCCTCCTAGAATTTTCAAATCACCCTCCCTATTGACCTTATTTTACAGTAGAGGTATGAAATTTAGTAGACTTGTAGAACATACCAAGACACACAAAAAAGTCTCTTGCCATTATGGTTTAAATCAAACAGGAAGTCGGCCATTTTGGGTGAAACACGCATTTTTGGGGTCAAATTGGCTGTTTGGAGGGTCCACAGCTGTTCATTCTGCACCTACAGATTTTGATTGATCAACTTGATTTTGGGTGATTTGACTCATAAGGCATGGGGAAGCTTAAGTTTAGAAAATTGTGAGTTTCCATTAATGTTCAGGGGGCGGGGCCAGGCCTCAATCTTGGGTGATAAATTATAAATTGGTCATTGAAAATCATGGCATGATGAAACTTGCTGTGCTGGGTCATCATACAACTCCTAACAACATGGAACAGTCAATTTGTGATGTCATCAAAGCCACGCCCCCGCATGACTGAAAAGGTCATGTTTTATTGTGAAAGGTCCTGATTAGAAACTAATGACCAGGTAACAGAAGACAAGTGGGGGTTGCTTGGTTTTCAGTACTGAAGGTTTTTGAAAAAGAGGTGGGGTTTTGGCGGCGTAGCGAAGTCAGACGTCACGCCACGGTATTTCGTTTGCCTATAATTTCCACAATTCTCATGTGATCG
Source organism: Callopanchax toddi (assembly GCA_006937965.1). NCBI lineage: Eukaryota > Metazoa > Chordata > Actinopteri > Cyprinodontiformes > Nothobranchiidae > Callopanchax > Callopanchax toddi. The sequence continues at coordinate 99,967 of SSNR01000684.1, read as the reverse complement.
ACACTAAACTTATTGGGAGTGACACATATCTGTTCCCAAAGAGATTTCTGTGCAGGTGGGCGTGGCCTATTTTTGAAATAGCGCCCCCTACCACCATTAAAACAGTCAGCCCCAAATTCTGCTTGTCTTCTTGTTGTTGTGTAGAGGTGACTCAGCTGTTTCATGTGGTTTCAGTCATACGTCTCCACACCACATCATAATTACACATAAACAGGCATCAGGACAGCTGATTCTCCTAAACACAGTAAATATACAGCAAATTAGCTCAATATTAAAATTAAATATTACATTTAATCTTTACTGCAGATGGTTTAGGAACTGGCTGTTTGGAGCAAATCATGTAAATTTAAGAAATACAAGGAATCAGAGAGATATCCGATTCTTTGCAGGTCTTTATCTAATCAGAGCGTGTCACTAAAACCAGATCATTTAGTTTCCTGAAGTGACAGCGGATCTGTTTTGACCCGTTTATCAGTTTGTCTCTATCCAGACACGTTAGCTGTCAGAAATGAGTTGTTTATCTTAAAGATCAACTAGAATTAGAATTTAGCAAAACAGAATAAATAATAAAAAATGTTTCCTCTGTAGTTCCTGATTTGAATCAATCCTCCACAGTTCTTTAATGTTTTATAGAGTACATGTAGTTTTTGGTTTAAATCAGCACTTTGAGGTGACAGAAACTATTTTTGGTATTTATTTTAAAATGCATCTGGACTTTTTATGATGACATATTATTAGAAATAAATAAAAATCACTTTAAAGTGCCCATGACATCGGTTTCCATGTTTTCTGACTTATCTATCATGTTGCAACGTTGAGTTCTCACCTTCAACCTGCCAGAAAGAGCAAAAAACGGCGTCCATCTGTCTCCTAGTCCAGCCAGTGAGAAGCTCTTCCAGATTTCAGACCCAGGTTTCAAACCATTTTTTTCCCTCCAGCCCGCTATGAGGTCATAGTGATCCGGACTTGCTTATATGGTCAATTCTCCTCCCACATGCACGTTCACGACACCTGGAGCGAGGCAGTGCCGCCGCCATTGCCCATAGACCGTGTAGAGTTTAGTTTCAGTTTCGTTTCTCTTTCACATGACAACACTGCCCCCTACTGGGCACTGCCCCCTGCTGCAGCAGAAGTGTCAGGCTGCCAAATAAGGAGAAACCCAGCAGAACCGGAAGGCGGCGCTTTCTTCTGATCTCTGAGTTGCTCCTTAGGAAATAATTACAGCGTATTTTGAGTTATAATGGTGCAACGCTGATCTAGAGGCATCAAAGATTACACCTGTTTAATATAAAGTGATTTAAATATGGAGTCACAGGCACTTTAATGACTTATAGACTGCTAATTGACAAATTGACATTTTAATGAATCTAATTTTAACTGAGTCACATCTACCACGATGAACTGTCCTGGACTTCTTTCTCATCCCTGCTGTCCCTCAGGACCAGGTCGATTCCTCCTTTCCATCCATCACGACAACCTTCTTAAGCAGCACCTGAAAGCTTCCTGTCCTGAAACCCTGTCCCCACTGTCCCTCATTGGGGACAGAAGACATTCAAGCTCTGCAGGAGACAGGATATTACATCATTAATACACTAATAAATAAATATCCTTGAGAATGTTGGTTTCTCAAAAGATTTGTCAAATCAAATTCATGACAGAATCCAAAGTTCTGAGTTTGTGTCCAGTGAAGCTCTGTTTGGACCAGAGTTGGGTTTAGATGCGACAGCCTCCACTAATGGAGACTAGATCTGGTGACTTTAGAGGGTCCGCTAAAGGTGGTTCTGGTCCCCTGATGGATCTGAGATGAGATTTTTAAAACTCTGAACTCTGTAGATCCGATTATCTGAAGTTAGCTTCTGAAAGCTCGTTAGAAACAAATCCAATCACCTCACAAGTATTTTGCACAATTTCTTCTACAAACGATATACGGTTCTCTGATTACCAACCACTTCAGCTCCAGGAAGTGGACGTTTGCTCATGATAGAAACACTTTCTCTTGTTTCCACGCCTGCCTGTCTAGAGTATGAGTCCTAATCAAGCTGATCAAACATGGAGCCACTTGGCGTTTGCCTTTTTGAATATTTCTATAAATCACCTCTGGACACTTCACCTAACAGGTAAATCACCTTTCCAAGAGTCCAAGAGCTTCCTCACAAGGTGGACCGCCCACTGCATCCATTTTGTTCCAGTCATCCTTTTTCCTTTTGTTTCTGTTAAACCTGATTTTAGAGTCAACCACACCAATCATGTCGCCATCGGAGTCCAGATCCTTCTCTGAGCCTCCTCCTAGTGGTTTCTGGAATGAGGTCAGTGGAAACATTAACCTTTACTGGTGTCCAGCATTCTAGAGGTCTGGTTTTCCAACATTCCAGTTGCTGTTTTATGTTCCAGAATCATCCTTTAACTCACAGGTTTGACTCCTCCCAGGACCAGACCAGATGATTCCTTTTGCCCCAGTCGGTCCACACCTGCTCAACTGAGTCTAACTGGTCGGACTCCTCTGCCCCAGTCCAAAGCCAAACACCCCTTTAGAGGATCAGTGCTGATCCTGGGCCTTCGTTAGCAGCAGTGGATCCATTCCTGTGATGGTGGTTTGACGTTGCTCTGATGGGTTCTGACTTTACTGACCCAGTTAATGGTTGCTGGTGAAAGCTCAATGGCTCAAGAACGTTTTACTTCTCCTCCAGGAGCTTACTTAGTTCAATCAAGTGCAAAATACCAAGCTTTTAAAATAAAACGAGAGCTAATAATTCAAGCTAATTCACTAATCCCCCCCCCCGCCTGATTGAGGGCTGTTTAGGTTTGTGTTGACCTGAGAGACGTTTGGTCACATTCCTGGAGGTGTGATTTGCTGACTGGGGATCAGATTAGGGCCTGGATTGTTTGTAATGGAGACTTCCTCCTGTTTAATGTTGGGTTTGTTCTTCTAACAGTGGTTGGTTTGCGCTCTGCCCTCATCACTGGCTCTACCAGTCCTCATGCTGTCCCTGTACTGTCCCCAGGTCAGGTCAAGAGTGTCCACTCCTGTCCACCTGGCCCGAGGCTCATTCCTCTGTACTGACTCACCTGCTGCTCTGGTCACACCTCTGGGCCTGTGTGTAGTGGACTCACCTCAGACAGTCCTGATGGTTCGGTCCAGGAGTGTTTTAATAAAGTCTCCAGTTTGGATCCTCTAGAACCTGAAACCCACCACGTTTTTGTGTTTCGGTGTTGAAACTGAAAGGTAAAACATTCTGAGATAATTCTGTTTGTTGGCAACAGTCTAAAGCAGTGGTAGTCCTCGTTTACACAACCTGATTACTGAATTACCTTCTCAGCAGGGTGTCAGCCTCTCAGCCAGCAGTTAGGTCAAGTCAGGTGTGTTGGAGCTGAGAAACATCTCAGAGGGTTCAAGCCCTGCTTTGGCTGGGTCACTTTGTTGTTGTGTTCTTGGACAAGACGCTTCACAGACAGCGCCTGCTGCTGCTGTCAGCCTCACTTCTGTGGCCATGATGGAGATTACTGCCTTCAGCTTGTGATTGATGCTGCTGTAGTCCATAAAGAACTACACAACATAAAACCTTTGAGATGGTGTCCCTGGAGGACCCGACCTGGACACCAGTGGTCTAAAGTCAGGTCGATATCAGAGTCATTTTATAGGTTTATAGTAGGGATGCTCGATATTGACTTTTTTACCGATATTGTCTAACTCTTAATTTCTGATACCGATATAAACCGATACCGATATAAGCGTGGTAGCCCTCATAAAAAAACACAGTATTTATTGCAAGGTGTGCCAAATAAATAAAATATCTCAAAAACTATACATCAGATTAGTTATATTTTGACATTTTGGGAGAGAGGAGAAGTAGCCGAACAGTTTGATGTATAACATGTGCACGGTATGTAAAGGTTATGTGTGTCATCATTACAAAAACCGATACCGATATTTATCGATATTGCATTTTAATGCCGATATCGGCCGATATTATCGGTAAACCGATACCGATATCCATCCCTAGTTTATAGGTCTACCACACTGGTGAACCGAAGATGAGAAGGTTGATGGTTCCTCCTCAAGGTGAAGGATGATCTCACTTCCTGCTCCTCTGGTTCCTCCATCAGGTGAGGGATTCTGGGTTGTCTATCTCCCTGACCAGGAAGAATCCAGGCTCTATTCTGTTTCTCCACATATTCAGTGCAGAATTAGCTCTCGCCGTTTGCATCATTTTTGCAGTTAGTTGATTGTTAACATCTTCATCAAACTGCCAACTCTTTCGTTACCCAGAGGTCTTTGCCTGATATGATTTGACCAACAGGAGCTGCCTTAGTAACACTAGTAGGACACAAAGTTTTCAAGTGAAGGACTGGTTGGTTTCTCCATGAGGAAGAAGCTGAAGTGACTGGTCCAGCATCACGTTTGTTTCCTTTTATTTATCCTCCATTAACCTGTTTTATTATTATTTTACTGGCTGTGTGGATCGATTGAAGTATTTCAGCTACTTGTGTCAGACAGACTCAGTTGATATGTCTTTGTCCCTTCCTGACGTAACTCTAGATTTCTCCTCTGAGATGGAGGCAGAAAAAAGAGGAATGTAAACAGGAAAAGCAAATGTATGAGAGGAAATGAGAGGAGGAGAGAAGACAGCTGTAGAGGATGGCATCGGAACGCAGAGGGAATGAAAATCAGACGAGTGGACACACGGACAGAACCTGATTCTTCATGGTGATCCATCAGGAAATTACAGGTTTCAGAAGAATGTTGTTCCATCGGCTCACAGGTGGAGGAGAACGCGTTGGGTTTGGATCAAACCGTCCACTTTGTTAACCTGATGGGAGATCAGATTTTCAATTTCACACAATAAAGCCCCGACGCTGGATCAGGATCTGGATCAGGATCAGGATCTGGATCAGGATCAGGGTGGTAATGTAAAGGGGTCATCCAGTTCAGATCTCTGCAGTCCAGCAGACTACAGGCTGACTCAGCAGCATTTAGAGTTTAATTAACTTTATTCTGCTACAGAAAAACGTCATTTATTAAACTGATTCGATTTAATATCAGAGGGAAAGAACTCCATGTACCAAACTGAGATTTCTAAATCAGATGAACGGGAACTTTATTTTTAACACAAACTGTTAAAAGCTTGTAGCTGTGTCTGAATTCTAATGTAACCTTCAGTTCCAACAGTTTGGGTCAGAACAGGACCAAACCCTCCATATGCTGAGAGACCTCAAATGTGTCTTATATAAGAGTAATACCCATGAAAGCAAAGCAAAGCTGCGTTAAGGACTCGGAGCTTCAAATAAAGCCAGACTTCTCAGGTCTCAGATGGTCATTCTGGTCCAGCCTGAGGACTTTCCTTTGTGCGTGCCAACGAGAGGCGGTCAGAATATGAATCCAACACGAAAAGCATCAGAGACAAAAGAGAGCGAGTCTGAGAGGAATAAAACCACTGAAGGCCATGGAGGCTTTTACCAGCTTCTGTCCTGAGTCCATGTGCACGTTAAAATGAAACGTGGAGTCAGAGAGCTCACACTTTAATTATTTATATGAGTGTTGCAAATTCAGCCATAAGGTCTTAATGCACCAGATCTAAAGATGCAACCTCTGATTTGTAGGAGATCTTTGCATCCATGAGAACTGGTTCAATCTGAGAGTATGGGCCTCCATCAGTGACCAGCAGACCTAATAGACCTTCAACAGACCTCCAAAAGACCTCCAAAAGACCTCCAATAGACCTCCAAAAGACCTCCAAAAGACCTCCAATAGACCTCCAACAGGCCTCCAACAGACCTTCAACAGACCTCCAACAGACCTTCAACAGGCCTCCAACAGACCTCCAACAGACCTCCAACAGGCCTCCAACAGACCTCCAACAGACCTTCAACAGACCTCCAACAGACCTCCAACAGACCTCCAACAGACCTCCAACAGACCTCCAACAGACCTCCAACAGACCTCCAACAGACCTCCAACAGACCTCCAACAGACCTCCAACAGACCTCCAACAGACCTCCAACAGACCTCCAACAGACCTCCAACAGGCCTCCAACAGACCTCCAACAGACCTCCAACAGACCTCCAACAGACCTCCAACAGCCCTCTATCAGTGACCAACAGACCTCTAATGGTGTTTTCAGACTAGCGTGGGTTTGGCTCGGTTCACGTGGGCTCAGTCCTGTCCCTCACAGCTCAGTTTTTTTCACACACCCTTCTCATGAATGCAAAAGTGATTGAGCAGACGGGGCGGTCTGGAGCTGAGAAATCTTTGACGTCATACATGGAGGACATGTCAGACCCCCAAGAGGCAGCAACAGGCCTCCAACAACATGACCAACAGGCCTGAGTACGAGTATCAACCGGGCAAGAGTAGAAAAATACAACACACAAAAAACTAAGACAACAATTCAGGTAATAGATTACCCCCCACCCCTCCCCCCAAAAAATGTGTTTGCAAAATGTACTGAAACTTAAAAAATACCATTTTATTTGTAATTTGTGCCTTTGCTTTTCATCGTAATGAAAACTGATTTTCTTTGGTTGAACGATGTCATCGTTATTCCATCGTACAGGTTACCACACACTGCATGTGATGACTTGATCCTGATTGACTGTGACATCGTGGAGACGTCGGTGGTCATAATCTGATAAGTAGGAGACTTCCTCAGGGTGAACACAAACAGGAGGACGTTGCAGAGGATTTAGGCCCATTGTTGGGGCACTACCACAAGTGTCGCTCATTCCATGGATGCATGATCCTTACTAGTTGTAGTAAAAGTGACTAATCAGGGTTTTCAATTATATAAAACACCAGCTAGTATTACTAAAGGGAAGAATTCATGAACTAAACTTTAAAAGCTGTTTCGATGAGATTTTATACAATTTAAATCTAAATCCTTATTTTTAAAATGGGATGAGTTTAAAAACATTTTTATAAAAGTAAAACCTTCTAGTCTGCAGGAAGTGATGGTTTCTAAAGTTACCCCAACAGTAATATCTGAAAGCAGCTAAAGATGGAATGTTTTTCTTTCTGTTTGACAGTTCTGTTCTTTGACATGTTTGGATGTGAACTTTTATCTTGAAATAAAAATATTCATGAGACTCTGTCAAATGGATCTTAAATTAATAACAAGTGTGAATCCTTCCTGGAGTTACGAAAAAACACGTCTGAGAAAAATGGATCAACGAGGCTGGAAATATCTGAATAGTTGAAATCAGATCAAACAGGAAATGAGAGTTTTTGAGACTTCCTGTTCAAACAAGGTCTTCTCTCTTGGTCCTTCGCCTCGTCCTCATGAAAGTTCATCTCTGGTGAGTTTCATGGTTAAACAGGAAGTGACATCATCCCAGCTTTCTGTCCAATCACAGAGAAGACCCTAACCTTATGATGATTCCTCACCTGTTTTCATGTTCTGCAGCTCAGAGGAGTGTTTGGAGCATAACGGACCGCCCCGCTGATTTATATAAACAAGTCATTTAATTATGTTTGCTTCATTGTTTACAAACATTATGTTATAGGGCTTTAAGAGCATAATAAACTGATAATATTTTGTTGTTTATGTTGGGAAAATATGAAGTTTTTGTCCTATTTTCAGGAATTTGGAAGATTTATTGATTAAAACCTGTTTATTTAGATCATAGATTAGCTAATACTTGACTTAGATGACCTTAGAGAAGTTTTTAATGTTTTTATTCTGCATCAACTGACTGTATTTCACATAAAAATGTTGATGTTTGTTCAACAAAGAGTCTGGAGATGTGAACGTGTTAGAACAAATATATAAATTTATTTTGAAAAGGAAACATAACCAACATGGTGCATGTGAGCAGCACACACCCTCAAGTCAGACACACAACGCTTTTCTTCAGAGAGAAACAGTTTGACATTCTGTACACTCGTGATCGAGAATTGCACTTGTAAAAAAAAAAGAAGAAAACAGCACATTAGGACTTTTCATCATTTCTTTCTTCACATACCAGAAACACACAAATTACCAAACTTCTTCCTCATTCCATCGTAGCCAATCACGTTCAATCGCTTTCTGTTGCCACACCTGTTAGCGGCTCACACTCCTGTCAGGATTACATCACTTTACTAGACATGTGCAGAGTTCACGGAGGGAAAGAAAGGGCTGCATGACTCCCGTTTAAACACAGAGGCCATCTTAGGTTTCATTTAACGGAGGTGCAGACGTTTAGTGTGCTTTTTGTTAATGAATCAGCTGTGTTTTCTGTAGGAGACTCTGTCGTCATGCACTCCCCAAACTTTCCCTTCAATATGAAGGATTTAATCAGCTGTTTCCTCCAGACGTCGCCTCACCAGGGACGTCTCCGTCAGTGCATGCTTTACTGATGCGTCGAGCCCTGAAAACGGGCCTCAGCAGTTCTGGACCTACAGTCTGTTGAAGTGGGAAGGCACAGCGAGAAGGCACATCAGTATTTTACAAAAGAGAACTAAGTTAAAGCCGACATCCCTCCTCCTCAGTCAGTTTCATCATTCATCAGGCCGATCGAGCATGTTGGAGCAGGAAGCAGTCTCTCTCTGCTCGCTCTGCTCAAAAAGCAGGAACAGTTTCAGTTTCTGGCTGAGAGCCGGTCTGAACCCTGTCAGCGCCCTTCAGCAAACATCCTGATGTTTCACCAGTAAGGCACGATGCTGTCGATCTGACCGCAGCTCTGCCAGCCGGGGAACAGTCCGCTGGACATGCGTGGGCTGCCAAACTGATCGAACCCGAGCTCCAGCAGCTTCCCGCCCCCGGCTTTGTGCTCGACGGGCTTCTTCTGCTCACGAGAAGTTGTGTTAGCATCCTCTCCAGTCCAGCCGACATGTTTGAGAGTGTAGTTCTTGCCGTCGTTATTGTCCCAGTAGCTCTGGTCCTGGACCTTGAAGCAGATGCAGAACTCAACCCGGTTTTGTGGCGGGATGTAGGAGGGCAGGTCCAGAATGAACGAAAAGGTGTCAGTGTCCTGGCAGCCGTAGACGTTGTTCATGAAGGTGCAGTCCACGTCGGTGAAGCTGGTCCACGAGTCGTAGGTGACACGCACCTGCACGGACTTTTCAAACCCGATGTTCCTGACCTTGATGGTGCCGGTCAGAGAGCGCTCCTGCAGAGAGCAGTTCTCCAAGCAGACTGAGTTCTGAATCAGACGGTTCCGGAAGTCCAGGTAGTCAGCTGAGGGCTGCTGGAAGTCAAGAGAGAGGCTGCGAACCGAGCTGATCTTTAGGTCCATGGTGGCCGTTTCCAGGTCGGTCATTTCAAACTGCAGCTCCTCTGAGATCCCATTCACCAACTTGTTCTGATACGGCTCGTCTTCAAACTTGGAGAAGACATGGATGGCCGTCAGCGACATGCCCCTGGTGTCTGCAAACACCACCCTCTTCTTGATGGCCTTCTTCTTGTTCCAGCCCACATGGCTGCCGTCATCCACGGACCGGTGCTGGTGGCTGAGGCAGGGTCTCAGGGGCTTGTAGAGCTGCTGGCTGCGGCTGCGGGCGCTCGGCTGGTTCGCCCTGTTCTTGGCCCTCTGCAGGTCCCCGTAGGAGCTGATGAAGCTCCGGAGAGGAGGTGGAGAGTGGCTGATATAGAATCTCATCGCCACGTCCGTCATCACTGGGCCAGGCATTACTGATGGGCTGAAAGACGTGAGCACGCTGAGGGAGGAGGACGAGAAAGGAGAGATTAGAACAGTAACTTCCTTCAAATGAATAAAACTTCACTTTGAGCTCAAAATCACTGGTTAACAGAAAACATCCAGTTAGAAAAGAAATGCATCTTTGCTTTAAAACTTACAGAAATATAAAAGAATACAGAACCAGCTGTAAAACCTAAGTGTTGCTCCTTACCTTGCAGCAATCATGGAATAAAGACTGAAACTCCTGGAGGAGAAGCAGAGAGAGTCTACGGAGCAGCTCGTGCTGCTGTCACACCCCCTTCCCTTCACTGCCTTTCACTGCTCAGGTTGCTCAGCACTCTGGGATTTCAACTGCCACATAGAGACTATTAGCATACGCGATCATATGGTCCCTCCAGCGGCCAATCAGAAGAGAGAGGAATTCCTCCCCAGCCAATCAGTGTTGACCTGACACGGCAGCCCGGCTGCTGAAGGGGGGCGTGGAGCCTCATGGCTGAGATTCCTCAGTTCAGCGCCTCAGCTGCTATTTGAGCGCCGTGACAGACCGACCCCTGCTGGTGTCTGAGGTGATCTCCAGAGTCCTGGGCCTCCTCTCATAAACCAGATCCTCACAGGACTGTTTCTGTCTCACTGATTCAATCAAACCGGGTTCTGATCATCAAACAGCTTTAAAGGTTTCCTGATGCAAACAGTTTCATCTGCTGAGTCATTGTTTGCTTTAACGTCTTAATTAATGAGCCTCTAAAAGCTCATGTCTCTGAAACCTTCAAAATAAAAGCTACATTTCCATTAACGCTGATGTTGCTGATCTTTACTGCTGTTTACACACTCAGGAACTATTTTTAAAGTTTATTTGCTTCATTGATTTCCAGCTGTGGGTTAAATATTACCCTCACTGACTCAGTTAGGACTTTTAAACTCCCCGTTAGAATCAGTGACCTTCAGTTTTATTTTGGACTTTTTCAGGGAAAGTTGGGCTTTACACCATCAAGTGGTCCGATATCCTCCGAGGGTCGCTCTGACCACCGGCGTTTAGAGCCACGTGGGAGTTTTTACTGAAATACTAAGAAACAGCAATAAAAATACTGAACACATTTAATCGTTGAGTGTAAAGATTTTAATTATGAATTAGGCGTGTGCAGTCAATTCAATAAAATCGACTTCCTACTTGGACGATGGTGCAGCGTTATCGAGTATTTACCCACTTTGCAATAAAGTACCAAAAAATACCATGAAGAGTATCCTCCACTAGGGGTTGAACGAATTGCTATTTTTACAAGTCGACTACCAAGTAATAAAAGTTGCGTTGACTAATCGCTGATGACGTCATACATACGGCGTATACAGGACGGCTTTATAAAACCTGACAGGCTTTATTGCAAAAACATATTTTAATGCTGACAACAAACAGCTGAGAGAGAGAGAGAGCAGCTGTTTTAGGAGCACTTTGGTTTTAATATCAAGTCTTTAGACTAAAATGCTGATTAGTTTTAGTCACATTTTAGTCAGGTTTATATGAAAACAGCTTTAAGGTCTATTGTTCGGCCATAATCATAACAAAGACATTCGCTATTTAATGAATAAAATATCACTCAAAGCTTGATAGCCGAGCTATTAGCTCGTTAGCTTAGCCGTTAGCACATTGGAGGTTTGAATAGCGCCGCGTTTTTAGTAAAACAAGAGATAAAGAAAGCAAAGACTCACCGTTAAGTTGATTAAATCAGGACAATCGATTGGCAAGGGCATCAAAAGCTGACAAGAAGTATTCTTTGAGTAAATATCCATTTTAATAGCACAGCGCCAGACTGGAACTCATCAAAGGAAACCCCTTCAAAATAAAAGTTCACGTGATCAGCGACTAGTCGACCTTTGGTTTAAAAAGTCACTACAGCCCACAAAAGTCGACTAGTTCGTGCGACGCCTATCCTCCACATGGTGCTACAGACTCGTCATCATCTTCCTCTTCAGAACTTGTGGCAGGACTACAGTGTGGTGTTGGGGTCAAACTTAGGACTATTGAGCATCCAGCAACAGCTCAACCAGCAGCGGTAACAGAGGATTGCAAACAAGGAGAAGTTAGCATGAAGAGGCTAATAACTAATGATAAACTTAGCTAAATGCTTACTCCCTGATAGGCTGGCGCTAGCTGACTGATTTCACCTGAATCAGGATGATTGGTCCCATTTTCTTTGATTGATTGAAGTAATTTTCTGACAGCTTTCCTGGATTTATGTCTTCAGTTCCTACTAAATTTCTAGTTTGACCTCCATAGACTTTCCCACTGAGAGACTTCCACACCATATAGTCCACTGGTTCACAGTCCAGACTTTGTGGGTCCTTGATCCAAGCAGGAACCAGGTCCTTTTGGTGCTGTTGTATAAAATGTTTCTCCATTTGGCTGGAAAACAACGTTCTTACCAGGATACAAACGACAACATTTAGGGAGAAAATGGAGCCGAATTGACCTGATTCAGATCATAAAGTCATAAAGAGACTCAATCATAAATCTCACACACAGATGAGTAAACATATGGAACTAGAATATTCTGGGAATTCTGTCTTGGTGTTAAAATCCATCCTTTTTTAATTTTCCCACTTGATATAATGATTTAAACACATTCTTTATCATATTAAATATCAGTGAACGTGTCCAAACCTTCATTTGAACATTTATTGTCTCTGCAGTCGTCTAGTTTAGAGCCTCAGACCGGATCAGCCGGAGAGTCGTGGTTTCTAAACGTACCTGCGAACAGCGCCTGAGGAGAGGAGCTCTGCTGCTGACTCAGATGAAAGCAGTGTGTGTGTGTGTGTGTGTGTGTGGGTGTGTGTGGCCTGAATAGACTGAGTGAATGTATGAGCTCATTAAATTCACAAAGTTTATCACTAAAAATAAACTCAGAGAGTTTGAAACCATCAGAAGAAAAGGGGAGGTGTGTTTTCCTTCTTGTGGGGTTTCTTTATTTTCATCCCTGTTCTGCAGGTGCACTTAAACATTATAACACTAAAGATGGATCCTGTGGACCAATCTGAGCCATAAGCACAGATTCATGGTTTCAGCCTGAACCCAGAATCCCACTGATTGTTGTCTTTGATGCCTTGGTGAGATGTTTTCAGGTCATCTGGGTGTTCTGATTGACGACCAGCTGACCTTTAAAGATCAGGTTGCTTCTGTCGCTTCTCTTTGTTCAACATCCTAAAGATCAGACCACCTGACCCAGTCCACCACCCAGATCCTGGTCCAGTCTATGGTCATCTCCTGCCTCCACCACTGCCACACCCTAACTGGTCTCCAGTCTGGACTGGTAAACCTCTACAGATGGTTCAGATTGGTCTTCAGTCAGCCTAAAAGAGCACATGTCCCCCCTCTGGTCATGGAGCTCCACTGGCTACCTTTAGCTGCTGCATCAATCCAAGTCTGTACCACTAGCATACAGGGTCCTGAAGGAACGGCGCCACCTACTGGAATCCTCTGGCTAAGGCTGACGTCACGGCTCGGTCACTGCGGTCATCAGAGGATCATCAGCTAGCAGAGCTACACCACGCTGGGACAGTCCAGACTGGGACAGTCCAGACTGGGACAGTCCAGACTCTTCTCATGTGGAGGAATGACCTACCAAGCTACCAGAACAGGGGCGTCCCTGTCCTCCTGAAGACCCAGCTCTTCAGAGAACATCTTCTAGACTAGCTCCTCTTTTTGTGCAGTTCCCTCTATGCTGGTATTCTTTTCCAACACTGTGACCTCTGACAGAAGCTATTCGTCCCTCTAAGTCAGGGGGACTCAACACGTTGATAGCGATCTACCTGTAGGTCATGTGACAGAAAAACTGAAACAGCTGGGCAAATAGATTAAATAGATCAGCAGACAAATATCTATATCAGACAAAAATAACCTAAATGCAGTTTTCAAACGATGATCTTATTTATTAAGGGAACAGAGCTGTTGTTGGTAGAAGTAATTAGCTGAATGAACTGATTAAACACATTGTTCAGTTCACGAGCCACACCCAGCTCTGTCAGTGGGACCTGTCTGACAACAGGAAGTAGCTGAAAGATCTCAAAAAGCAACACGTCACGCCAAGGACAACATTTTGATTTCACAGGCGGAGGGAACGCAACGGCTTTGGTACGAGGTGGGGAGGTGGAGGTGGGGGGCTAGAACTGCTTAAACAGTGCCACCCCACATCCAAAAACTAATCCAGGATCCATCCATCCATTTTCTGTAACCCCTTAGTCCTCCACAGGGGGTCACAGGGGAGCTGGGGCCTATCTCCAGTGGACACCCTGGACATATTGCCAGTCCATCACAGGACCACACAGAGACGAACGAGACAAACAACCAGTCACACACCCACTCAGAACAATTTACCAGCCCAATCAGCCTGACAGTCATGTTTTTGGTCTGTGGGAGGAAGCCAGAGTACCCAGAGAGAACCCATGCATGCACGGGGAGAACATGCAAACTCCACGCAGAGAGGCCGCAGAGCCGGGACGCGAACCCACGACCTCCTTGCTGCGAGGCAACAGCGCTAACCAACTGCGCCACCATGCAGTCCTAATCCACTATCCATTTAATATATTTTTAATATTGTTTTGAGCTGGAAAAAGGTAGAATACCTTCTCCGGGTCAGGAATGAGGTCCTGCCCCAAGTGAAGGACTTAGGTATCTCGGGTCTTGTTCACAAATGAGGGACAAACGGAGCGGGAGATCGATAGGTGGATTGGGGCTGCGCCTACAGTGATGACGCTGTACCGGTCTGTCGTGGTGAAGAGAGATCTGAGTCGAAAGGCGAAGCTCTCGATTTACAGATTGATTTATGTTCCGACCCTCGTCTATGGTCATGAGCTTTAGGTAGTGACCAAAAGAACGAGATACAAGCGGCCGAAATGAGCTTCCTCCACAGGGCGTCTGAGCTTTCCCTTAGAGATAGGCTGAGGAGCTCGGTCATCCGGGACGGGCTCAGAGGAGGTCCACTGCTCCTCCACATCCAGAAGACCCAGTTGAGGTGGCTCGGGCATCACCCTGGTGAGGTGTTCCGGGCACATCCAACCGGGAGAACACCTAGACGCAGGACATGCTGGAGGGACCATGTTTCTTGGCTGACCTGGGAGTGCCTTAGGATCTCACCGGAGGACCTGGCCGAAGTGGCTGTGGAGAGGGAAGCCTGGGGTTCTTTGCTTAGGCTGTGGATCCCGAGACCCGACCTCGGATAGTCAAAGGAAGATGTATGGATGTTTTTAGATGGTAAAACTGCAGAAATACTCCCTTAAATATCCAGTTTATGGAAAAAAACTAGGTTTGCTAAAAACTCATGAAACATTCAGCAACAACTACTGCATAGTGTTCCCTTAGTGTCATCTTGACTTTCAGCGTGCTAAAGAGCTCAGTCTGCAGAGCTCTGAGGGTAAACAAGCTGCTCGTAGTAAACAACCTAATCAGATTATGTCTGCAGGTGTCAAACACCTGGTTCAACCTGCTCAACTGAAGGAAAAACTCATTAGAACTAAACAAACTCCTTCGTCTCGTTGGGACAGAAGGCTGTTCTTATCTGTGTGAACCTAGGGGTCAGAGGTCAGGAGTCCTTCTGTCACTCCCTTTGCTAATGGCTTTTCCAACCTAAACAGCTTTTTCTTTTTTCTACACGTGAACCATTCTCAGGACTTTAGACTCGGGTACCGTGCACGCCGTGGTCACATGCTCATAAAGACAGATCACAGCTCTATCTCAGCTCTGTCTGGCCGTCTGAGCGATAACAGGCTCAGGATTACGTCTTTATAAAACCCAGCAGGAGGGGCGAACTGCTTTCATAAAACACTCTGACATCTTTATACAGCTTTATCATCATTAGAGAATAAACATTTCTTTATGGTATAGTTTAGAAGGGTGGATTGCTGACTCTGGGTCTGATTTAACTGAGGTGGAGGAGGTTATCTCAGCATCATGCAGGAAGGCGGGAGCAGGAGATGGACAGGTGGATCGGTGCAGCGTCTGCTGTGATGGAGAAGGAGCTGAGCCAGAATACAAGGCTCCTGATTTACTGGTCGATCCACATTTCAATCCTCACCTTTAGTAAAAAAACAGATCATCACTACAGGTGGCTGAAAGGAGTTTCCTCTGCAGGGTGGCTGGGTTCAGCTTTAGAGATGAGATGAGGAGCTCCAGGAGGGCCTGGGAGGAGAACCACTGCACCTCCACGCCAGGAGGAGGTGGTTCATCTGGTCAGGATGCCTCCTGGACCCTCCTGTGTTTGAGGCATCTGCTGCTGGGAGGAGACCCCGGGTCAACCCAGAACCCACTGGAGGAGCTGGTTGGGACAGACTGGGCAATCCCCTGTGACTGCAGCACATTCATTTATCACCATTTGTTCTGTTTTGTGTGTTAGTTTAGGTCTTTAGAGGACTCTGTTCCTTTTGCTGACCATGCAGCGGTCATGTGATCGTTATTAAAGCCCTGGGTTTTAAATGAAGCCCAGAAAATCAAAAGTTAAACAAAAACAATAATCCAGTGAGCCTCCATGAGCCGCGCTTAAACCAGTGAAACCACAGGGAACTGAATTCACTCAGTTTAACATCCTCACACAAACGAATGCATCTAAACACAGTACTCATATTTATGGAATCATTTCATTCATTTATTATTTTTCCCTAAGCTTTCTCAACCTCCTACATATGTATTTTTAAAGCAACAATAATACTATCTCACTTTTTCCACCCACTGTTTGTTTGTTTAGCTCTCTCACATGCCGCCGGGGGTCAGAGGCCCAGCATGCACTGGGCAAAAGTCAGATAAACACAACATTATCTCTGTGCATTAATCATTAAGTCATGATAGTAAAAATGTACAAATATTGGTTATGTTGCATGAAAGTCAGGAAACATGAGACTCTAGAAATGACCTCACAGAACCTTCAGGAAACATTAAAAAACGAGAGCTTCTCTGATCAGCTGGTGACTGTAATGTGAACTCTTTGGGTTTTCATTAGAAGACTTCAGGTTTTGGTCCTTTAAATCTGATGGTGATTAGAAGTTTTAGAAGTTTAAAACTGATATCAGCTTTGTTTCCACAACAGTGCAAAGGATTGTGGGATTGTTGTGATCTGTTTACTGTTGTGTGGCAGCCATGTTGACGGATAAATCATTAGGTCCATTTCTGTTGATTGAGTCTGAAAATGTTGTTTTTGCAGAAAGTTTTTGATGTCATCATTTACCTCCACGTGTAAAATTAGATTCTACTCTCTGTATTTTATGACCTTTATATATAAATCACACCCAGTTAACTATGAGGAGGTTTTTATGAGACCTGCTGGCTCTAGAATAAAACTTTGGATGATAAATATTTGGACCCCTTTTTGGAGTCTCTGGGACGAGTGCTGGATAGCGCTCCTACTGGGAACTCCATAGTCCTGCTGGGGGACTTCAACGCTCACGTGGGCAATGACAGCGTGACCTGGAGGGGCGTGATTGGGCAGAACGGCCCACCCAATCTGAATCCGAGTGGTGTTCTGTTATTGGACTTCTGTGCAAGTCGCAGTTTGGCCATAACGAACACCATGTTCGAACATAAGGATGCCCACCGGTACACCTGGTACCAGGGCAGCCTAGGTTACAGGTCGATGATTGACTTTATAGTTGTATCATCTGACCTGAGACCGTATGTTTTGGACACTCGGGTGAAGAGAGGAGCGGAGCTGTCAACTGATCACCACCTGGTGGTGAGCTGGATCAGATGGCAGGGGAAGATGCCGCGCAGACCTGGTAGACCCAAACGTATAGTGAGGGTCTGCTGGGAACGCCTGGCAGAAGAGCCTGTCAAGATGGTCTTCAACTCCCACCTCCGGCAGAGCTTCGACCGCGTCCCGAGAGCAGTGGGGGACATTGAGTCTGAATGGGCCTTGTTCCGCTCTGCGATTGTTGAGGCGGCTGTTGCTAGCTGTGGTCGCAAGGTAGCCGGTGCCAGTCGTGGCGGTAACCCCCGTACCCGCTGGTGGACACCAGAGGTTAGGGGAGCCGTCAGGCTGAAGGAGGAGGCCTACAGGGCGTGGCTGGTCTGTGGGTCTCCAGAGGCAGCAGACAGGTACCGGAGGGCCAAGCGGGGTGCAGCAGTGGCAGTTTCTGAGGCAAAATCTCGGGCGTGGGAGGAGTTTGGCGAGGCCATGGAAAAAGACTATCGGTCGGCTCCAAAGAGGTTCTGGCAAACCATCCGGCGCCTCAGGGGAGGAAGGCAGCAACTCGCTCACACTGTTTACAGTGGGGACGGGGAGCTGCTGACATCAACTGGGGCTATAGTCGGACGGTGGAAGGAATACTTTGAGGAGCTCCTCAATCCCACCGACGCGCATTCCGAGGAGGAACCAGAGCGGGGAGACCTGCGGACGGACTGTCCAATCTCTGGGGCAGAAGTCGCTGAGGTAGTCAAACAACTACGCAGCGGCGGAGCCCCGGGGGTGGATGAGATCCGACCTGGGTACCTCAAGGCGATGGATGTTGTAGGACTGTCGTGGCTGACACGTCTCTGCAACATTGCGTGGTCATCGGGGGCAGTTCCTGTGGAGTGGCAAACCGGGGTGGTGGTTCCCATTTTTAAGAAGGGGGACCAGAGGGTGTGTTCCAACTATAGGGGGATCACACTCCTCAGCCTCCCTGGAAA
Source organism: Callopanchax toddi (assembly GCA_006937965.1). Classification (NCBI taxonomy): domain Eukaryota; kingdom Metazoa; phylum Chordata; class Actinopteri; order Cyprinodontiformes; family Nothobranchiidae; genus Callopanchax; species Callopanchax toddi. Next base: position 81,710 of record SSNR01000684.1, on the reverse strand, counting down.
GGTCTACTCCAGGGTACTGGAGAGGAGGTTCCGGTCGATAGTTGAACCTCAGATAGAAGAGGAGCGATGTGGTTTTGGTCCTGGTCGTGGAACTGTGGACCAGCTCTTTACCCTCGCTAGGGTGATGGAGGGGTCATGGGAGTTTGGCCAACCAATCCACATGTGTTTAGTGGATTTGGAGAAGGCTT